>JANHFX010009616.1:0-108990 GCA_027560015.1 Chloroceryle amazona
GGACCCCACCGCCCAAACTTTGCTTCCCGATTTGCTGATGCGGCGGTGGAACATCGGCAGCGCGCCTGATGGGGCGAAAACTGAGTCAACAAGCGCATCGAGTTTAATTCGGTTAATTCATTGGCTCTGCTGCCTTCCAAATGGCAGCTTAGCCGTATTGGCCTCTGTAGTGTAGGGTTTAGATCGCTGCACAAATATCCATTCCGTGCCAGTATCTGAAGTAACAATTTTATGTCAGTTAAGCAGGGGCTGTTCCCTCCTTGTCTCGTCGTCCCGTTCCCCCATTATACCATTTGCTAGTGCTTGACCCATTTTCTCAGGAAAGCTTTTGGAGCATAACAGCCTTAGTTTTTAAGGGAGATGAAGTTTGGTCGGTCGGATACCTTTTCTGATGTCCAGTGCGGGGCTTCCAGCCTTTGTGAGGAAAATATGTCACAGCGGCAGGTGACAGTCGGTGTCAGTTTATCTCACCCAGAGAAGCGGTGGCGTTTTGCCCTTGCGTTGAACGCAAAGGAAAAGCTGCAGAGGGCGGTAAAATTCTTGCTCCTTACAGAGTTTTCCTTCTGTTAATGATTAGAGACAGGCTGTGTGCCTTACTGCGTACTTCTGAAGTCAATTTGAGTGGTCTCAGACTTTCTATGTTATTTTTTTTCTGTGTTGTTTGTTTGTCTGTTGGGGGGGGGGCTATTGTTTTTTAAAATCTAATGGTCTTCTGCAAGGTAAATGGGTTTTGAATAGAGCGAATGATCTGTAAGAGTGAGGATGTATAGGTTAGTAGAACTGAATGGGATTCTCTTCTAGAGGCACGGTACGTAACCATGTTTGCTTAAACAAATGGGGAATCCTGCATTCATGCTTATTATGGCCAAACTTTTGTCTTAAAAACTGCAGGAACTGCTTGTAGGATTAGCTAAACTTTAGAGTTAATTGGTGGATTATTTCCTTTGATATATGTATTAGTTGTTTTTTGAGCTTTCTGTTTAAAGTGTCACTCCTATTATGTATAGAATGTTTGTAAAAGAGCTAATGGAAGGCCAGCAATGGTGATGCCTCATAATTCAGTTGTGGAATGCCTCAATTTTTCAGTTTTGGAGCACTGTGTACAAAATACGGGTTTGACATCTTGTCTTATTCTAGAGTGTTAACTTGGGTGCTTGTCCATCAGGGCCAATGATGGCAATGGAAGTCTCTCACATATGCTGAGATGTACTTAGGTGTGGAGATGTACACAATACTCACCTACAGTCAGGGCAGCAGAATGTGAGCTTGGCAGTGTTTAGCACTGAATTTCATACCTTTTTGCTTGTTTACGAGTTGTACATGCTTATTTTTGTAATGCCCATTCTTGAGGTAAATTATTCTTGTTAACAATGGAGACATAAGACTGGGCCTACATCAAAGGACTGCTGAAAGTTATGGAAACAAAACCGTGAGCTTGCCAAATCTTGCCAGGCATTACTGCTGCAGAAGAGTGAATTTTATAGTTCAGTCTGCATTTCAAATTCCAGACATACCGGAAAAGGAAAAAAAGTGCTTTAAAAACCTTTTTCCTGTGCCTTTATCTTCCTGTGGCTAACAACTGGATGGTAAGTGGAGAGAGAGGTGGGGCTCATCCTTAAAGTTTCCAGTTGACAGATGAAAGTAACTTCAGGAAGAGAGAGAGCTTGCCTATATGGACTTCCAGCCACAGGATGTTGGACAAAATCCTTTGGACCCCTGCCCAGAGTTTCACCTAAAAGCGTTTTATTGTAGTCTAGCTCTGGTTCATTTGTCATTAGCATATTCTTGAAGTTTTAGATCTGTTTCCCCCGCATCTGAATAAAGAATATTCTTTTTATATAGCTGTTGAATCTTACTAATTTTTTCTTTTGTGCCTGATGATATAAAAGGGGCACACAGTTACGAGTGTCGGAGCCACAAGAGCCAATATTAATATCCTTGTCTTGATTTTGCACATCTAGTAGGTATGTGATCGTTTGGACAGAAGATTTAGTTTCGTAGAGGAGGTGCAGTGGAAGTGAAGTGGTATAGTTCTGTGTAAGTCTGTGCTGTGCATATGAAGTTAGAGGAAATAATTCTTAAAGGTTGTTTATTTTTTTGTACAAAGCAGTTAAGAATTTACTGAAAATTACTTAAGCCCGTTGTGGAAACAAAACTCCAGAATGACTCACCATAACACTTGATTCGTATTTCTTGTGTGTAGTTCAAAGAACAGCTTAGAACATGGAGCGTGGGATTGGACATTGGTAAGAAAAGCTGGATATTTGTGAAGCATGAACCATTTTTATGTTCTAGGCTTTCTTTAAAAAATCCTGAGACCAGTGGAAGTGAGAGGCTTTCCTTCTAGTTTAATTTTGTATTTGGTAGTTAAAATATATCACTCTGATGTCAGAGTTGCCTTTTTTTATTTTTTTGGCAATGTATTCTGAAGTGTTCCCAAACACAGCCAACCACACAGGGATGTATTTCGCTTACTCAGCTATTTCAACCTGTCAGAATAAGAGCTGTAGCTTTCCTCATTTAAGATGAAAAATTTATAAAAGCTGTGGCAAAATTACAGTAAACAAGATTACTTACAAAGTGTGCCTGGAAATCTGATTACTTTCCTTTCAGACAACGTACTGCTGTTGTTACTGAGAGATGTTTCTTGGGAGATTTTATTTATTATTTCTTTCAGAAAACTATTGTGATTTTGGCCCTTGGAATTAATTGTTTTATCTCCTCAAACACTAAATATGAGACTCCCAGAGTCTGCTTGAAAGATGACCATTCACAGCTAGGAATTTTAAATAAGTTAGTGATAGTATCAACCTTGGGATTTCCTGAAGTATCCTCTCTATTTCTCCGTACCTGGCAAAATGAAATCAGTCATCCATTTTTAGCTCCTGCTTTAATCGATAGAGAGTAAATTATTTTCCCAAACCTGTGAAAGCCTTCCAGTACTTAGAAATACCAGAGGTCAGATTCATTTTCTGCCTCCTTATTGTCTTGTTCCTTCCATGTAATATGTAGGACAAACTCATTATTTGCCCTCCGCTCCCTTTTTAGTACTAAAAATTTAGGACCATTTTGAGTGGTATCTAGATCATTTTTCTCTCTGGCCAGAGCATATCAATTAAAACTGCAATTTTTAGGAGAAAAAAAAAAAGCCATTTTAAATATCATAATGTAAAATGTGAGTGTATCTAAAATATCTGCAGTTGTGATGTTTTGTTTCTTACATGATTAAACCAAACTCTGACTGAAGACATTGTACAATTTATTGGAAGGACTTAACTTTCCTTTATCCATGTATTTTCTAGAAATAAAGAATGCTCAGTCCATAGATACAAGCTTCAATAACAACCTACAGTTCAGAGATACCAGAATATTTTAGCACTTGTGGTGTAAGTGGGAGAGTACCTAAGTCTGTCGAGATCTTTTCTGTCCCTTTGATGAAAACTAAGGGTCCACCAGTCTGCTGTCAGATGAGGGATGTTTTCTTTTAGACTGGTCCACGCCCCTTTCTCAAAGACTGCAATCCTGCTAGGCGGTGCTTACCTTTAACGCCAGTCTGCAGCCCGTATCTGTCTCCTGAATCCTTGCTGCTACATCTCACCTCTTCGGATGTAGTTGTTGATGTGTTGACACTGATGTGGAGTTGCATGCTTCTTGATGGTATCACTGGCCAAGTGGAGCATGTGTTGAGCAAAAAGTGCTTTACGAAGTGGCATTTTGATGCCCTCTATTTTCTAAAGCACCAAGAGATGGTTTTGTGTTAATGCCTAAGTATTGTCTGTGGAGGTATTATTTACCCCTTCAACCATTTCCTTGAAGTTCCCGAAAGTTCATGATGATGCTGTTAGGCTCAGTTATGATTCCTGAACCTTTTTACTGATTCATAAATCCAAGAAACTAAAGATTGGCTGCACACCTACATCATTGACATGCCCAAATACCTTCTGTAGCAAAAGTGTGAGCAGGTTACCTTTCCTAAAGGGGCAGTACCATTAATTAGGGAGGTACTTGTGACATGTCAGATGTCCTGTTCTGCAGGAATTGGTTTTCTGGCATCAGACTGACTGAATTTGCCTTCAGTTGATCCTGCATGGAAGCAGAGGTAGCTACCTCATTCTAAAGAAGCACATTAAAACTTCTTAGCTGCCAACCTGACTGGTAGGGAACTGTCTCAGTGCAAAGAGATGAGGATCAGAAGAATCCTGTCAGCCTCCTGGGGTTTGAACTGGCATGTGCCATTTCTTTGGGCCCTTGGTTAGAATGACAGAAAATTCTCGCTCTCTCTAATTGGTCTTACTCCATCTAAAAGAAATCCTTGCCGCTTCTGGTAAAAACTGGATGTCAGCCAAACCCGTCTGGATTTCCATGGTCAGAATCTCATCCTGAAATGGAGGGGGAAAAGTCTTCAAGTCCATGTGAAAAATGTAACTTTGGAAGACATGTTCCATCATTTTAATTGCAGTGTCTCGAGTGATTAGGTGTCTGCATAAGGGAATCTGCTGCACGTGTCTGGTAGTGTTCTCATCGGTACTCTGGATCTGAAAAATTGATCCCTCTACAGCAAAAGGTCACCACACTGATACTGTGGTGATGTTATGTCCCTGTTCATGAGATGCTCTGTTATAACCTAATTGCATAGAACAATACAGCAGTGTTTTAAGTTCATATCTAGTCTCAATTTTAGGGAATTGTTTGAGACCAGCCCTGTGTAATTTAAAGCTTTTTTTTTGTTCAAAAGTGTCAACTGTCTTCCCAAAGTCCAAGAATACCAAAGATCTGAAAGCATTCCCTGGAATCCTCGCAGACTGAAAGTAAGCCAAAGCATCTGCGATACTGCTTTCAGATTCCATCACATTCATTCCCCTGAAAAAAAAGTGAAGTCATAGCAAAGGTGACAAAGTAGGAAAATTCTTACTAATTCAAGGACAAGCAGAGACAGGGTTTCTTGCATGCTTAGTGCTGTGGTGGTTGTGTCCAGGAGGTATCCTACCTCTTCTTAAACTGATTCTGCCAGATGACTGTGACTTCCAAGATAAGGAAGGATTCAACCCAAACATTATTGTATTTATAATGCCTTTTCTTTCCAGAATTGTAGCTATAATTGAGTATACAATTCTGCTTTCAAGTCTTCTATTAAGATGTTTCATGAGGAAATCCCTTCCTTGTCTCTAGGCACCATATTACAATACATTCTTCCAGCTATAGTTGCTGACTATTTGATAGTCTTAGGATATTGCTGTTCCTGCCAATGTTCCTTCCAGTAGTATCTTTGCTTGTCTAAGCATGACTTTTGTACTCAGTATTACCTCTTCAGTGAGAGGCCTTTAAAGGTTGCTGTATCTTCCTGTCAGAATCAGGAATTGCCTGGCTTTGCATCTGGTTTCATTCTTTGGTACTGCATCAGTCTGTGCCTTTTCTTGTTTCGGTTGCTAACCATTCTTCCGGTACATCTGTGGTTACTTTTAATGCTGCTAAGAGCTTGTCTCATTTGCCAGTCCCTAACAAGCCTGCAAACAGAAAGCTACCAAGATAATGAGGTGCCGGTGGCAACCTCTCTTTGCACACCTCTGTTTCATCCTTCCTATTGAATAACCTTAGTGCTGAATGAGAATTGGACAGAGTCACAAGTATGGCTATATTGGAAAAATACTTAGCCTTGAACTGCAATCTTAATAAATTAAAGTGCTGTGGATACCCTGGCAATGGAAAGCTCATTTGAGATTATAAATTGAGGCTCAAAATGGTGGATCCACAACTCCTAATCATTACTGCAGCTGACAGAAAGACAAATAACATACTGACTGGCGCTGTTGTTTACTGAGGTGCAGTGGGAATAAGACAGATGATGGATGGGGCTATGATTGTCTGCTGTCTTTATCAGCAACAAGCCAGGTATGTGGATTCACCAATCATATATTGACAGCTTCATAGTGGATCTGACATGGACTTGTGAATACCTGTCTTCTTATCTGTATTATTTTTTAAATTGTTTTCAAGTTCCTTGCTGTGGACAAACGTATCTGACCCATTTGTGGGGATCTTAAAACTCCTATAAAAATGGTGAATAGGTTTCTTTGGTTGAACCTTGAAGAGGTCTTCTAGGTTAAGGACATTAACCAGAGATCACAATCCCTATGCTTATGCTGTGAATAAGAAAACTCCGTGTTATAATGGTCACAGTCACTGGAATATTCTAGACTGCACTGTGCATCACTCCAAGCTGATAGTGACATGGACATTTAACACAGATAGAATTGATCTGCAAATCCCTTGGGCGGCTGTGCATGCCAGCATCACAGGAACAAAGTGCAGCTGAACACCTGTAGTGTTTCATCCTGTGCCTACATCCCCAGCCATAGCCAAGCTGTGATCCCAAACAAGCCAAGTGCTGCCACAGGGGCTTCTGCATATTTCAGAAACAGCTGAGTCAGCTCAAGCGATATAGATATCTCATGATGAGAAGATGCCAGCAGATTAAACTTCTGGCTTTGGGGATCTGGACCCCAAAATAAGTGAATTAGCACAATTTTGCCCCTTTTTCCTGCCTTCTCTCTTTTTCTTTTTCTTTTTTTTTTTAATTTGGGTATCACTTCTGTTCCTATTGAAAAAAAAACCCAACAAAACAAAAAAACAAACAGCTCCACACATTTTCCCCTCCAGATCTTTTATTTTTATATCTTGAATAAGCAACCTCCGGACACTGAACCTTACTCAAATCATGCTGAAAATTCAAGGGCCTGTTGCACCATCTGTGCAGAGGAGTTTGAGGCTGTTGCTACACTTATCTTCTCAGTTGTCTGTTTCTCCAGCCTGTATAAAAACATTTTCTTTATCTCTTGTCTCTAAACAGAACTCTTGTTCTTAGTGGTGCGTATGTGATGTAAAATCCCCTTGCTGTTCTGGAGATAATCTGTTCCATGATTTTGTCTGGGAGAGGCAGAGGAAGCAGCGCCCATCACCACTGCCCTCTCAGCCTCGCCCTTGGGTCTGTTGTCTGAGCATCCCCTTCTTCCACTATCCATGTTTCTAGTTTTGAAATTTCTCTAACCTAGAAGATGTGTTCTAGAGTGCAGAGTAATGGTTTCTGATTGCACACTCAGAATGTGCTCCAGAGGGCAGTTGGGGTTAGATGTGCTTTGGCCAGGATGTGTTTTCCTTATAGGTTCAGGTGCAGCTGGTCTGGTGTTTGATCATTGGATAGTCCCATGAGAACCCACATGGGCTGATGGCTTTTCAGAGCCAATCACTGGGGATTGAAAAAGTAGTTCAAACTTGTTTTTTGCACCTGCCTCCTCAGGCAGCTGAACTGTGTGCCGTGGGGCCTCTTCAAGGCACTAAATGCTATGGCATGCACAGTGGATCTGCCCACTGACTGGATAAGTGGGGTTGCTGTCTTGCATTCCAGGTAAAAATTTCCTAGAAGATCCTAGGAAGACTGTATTCTTCAGCTTTTCAAGCAAGACTGAATTAAGGCTGAAGACTTGCACACCTTATTTCTCCTGAGAGATTTGTTAGGAAAACAGATGGTCTTTGAACTTGCCTTAACACCTGCTTGCTATTACTCCTGCTCTTATAGAATATGGTAAGATCATTCAGGTTGGAAAAGACCCTTAAAATCATCAAATCGAGCCTAACACCGCCAAGTCCATCACTAAGCCATGTGGTCTCTAAGCACCACATCTACATGTCTTCTAAATACCTCCAGGGATGGTGAGTCAACCACTTCCCTGTGCAGCCAGTTCCAATGCTTGATAACACTTTTTTTTTTCTGAATACATTTCCTAATATCCAATCTAAGCCTTCCCAGGCACAACTTGGGCCCATTTCCTTGTCCTATCATTTGTTACTTGGTAAAAAGAGACCAACACCTACCTCGTTACAACCTTCTTTCAAATAGTTGTAGTGAGCAATAAGGTCTTATCAGAGCCTCCTTTTCTCCAGACTAAAGAACTCCAGTCCCCTCATACTCTTTTCAGATGTTGTTCCTCTTGCTTTATATACCCTGGTGGGTGGCGGATTTCTTTGGTGCAGCCACTGGTGGTCCTTTCTAGTGACGTAGTGATATGAGCACAATCTACTCTGGTCAAGACCTAGGAGGTGGTAGTTTCTGTAATCCCCACTGGCTTGTGCCAGAAAGTAGCCAGTCTCTCACTTGGGCTTGTTTGTGTCCCAATGAGTCTAGACAATTTCCAAGGCCAGTTGGTATGTGACGGGATTTTAGACATGTCTTCAAATGATGCAGTGGGGTTTTTTTAAGACTAAAACAATTTACCACAATGTTTTTGCTTTCTTTGCTTTTTTTAATATTTTCTTACCTGGGCCTTAATAAAATGTGGTAACAATACTGGCTAAATAAGACCTCATCTAACACTAAATAGAAATGCCTGGACTTGCAGAATCTCTTTTGGGCTATTTCCTATGAATGTGTCAAGTTTTGCTCCTTTATAGAGCTGTTATTTGGCACAGTTGTATTTCAAATGTCAGTAAACATGTTAGTTACCTTTATTTGAAATTTCATCATTATAGCAGTCATGCCCACTGCAGAAAATGGGCCTGACCCTGGGGTCAAAAATGAAATAAGATATTTCTGGTTTGAAGACAGTTGAACTGAGAGACATATAAGAGTGTGGAAAGTGTTCTTAGAGAAGTAAACTTTAAGAACATTTTCTGCACTAATAACTACATTTAGTAAGTAATCAGAAAAACTTAGGAAAAACTTGAAAAGTAATTACACCATGACAGTAGTGACTTCTCAATATTAAAACTATTTTTCACATTTCCTTATGCTGATAGGTGAAAACTGTGGAATGTTCTTGCAAAATGTATTTTTAAATGACCCAGTAGAGAAAGAAGCCTAAGCGTACCTTTTTCTTCTTTAAACAAACCTTTAAAATGAGCACTTTTCTCATGTGCTGAAATTCATGTGCTCCCTGGTTCAAATTTTGTGATCCTTACTTTTAAGCAAGTCCCATCTTGACATTTTTTGATTACAGACAGATTCTCAAGTTACTATGCCAGGAGTTAAATGGTGAGGGAAAGCCACCTTTTAGCTTCAATTTAAAAGTGACAGCCAAAATATGCAACTGTCAGTATTAAAAAGCTAGAAGACTTGAATGAGCACTTAAGTATTTCCGATGTCCACAGATCTGTATGTGTTTCTTGTTCAGTGATGACTATTATGAAATTCTTTTGTTGGTCATCATCTTTGTCAGATTGCTATTCACTTACTCTCCTAAATTGTTTATGTATATGCTGAATAACATAGACCCTAGGATTCCTGAGGTCTTTTGTGGACACTTCGGGACCTTTGTTTTTAATAGATTTTTCCAGGATCAATACCAGACCTACTGGTACTTCCCTTGGGCTTTGAGTGGGATTTCAGGAGAGACTGACGTTAAATCACATTTCTGTCTTTGAATACTGGGGCACTTTTGGGTGGAGTTTACATGGTACTACAGTAGCTCTTCCTCCTTTGTGTCCCACTGGCCCTCTAGTGAACCCGATATGATTGTGGTGATTCTTCTTACATTTCATATTCTTGCTTTTGTCTGTAATGCCTTATACTGATACTTCAATTTGAGACAGATCTTCTGATGTGTTCTCCCTGTATAGAACATTCTGGAATAAGAATTATCCCACATTGAACGTAGATTTAAAACAATATTTTCTGCTACAGTCTGCTTTTCTCTAACTGTTCTTTTTAATACCTGCATCATCTGTTTGCATAGCAGTCCTTTAGCAGGCTGCCAACTCCTGATTAAATTTGAAAAGGAAAATACTACTTAATTTTTACTCCTAAAAAATATTTCTAAGGCTGTTTTCTTGTCCTGAATTATTGAATCATTATATTCATCATTATATTTTTTATATAATCTTTTTTACCTCCTTTTTTTTTTTTAAGATAGTTTTGAGAAGCTTCACTAGTGTTCAGGCATTCTGGACGTGCCTTGGTCTTTCTCAAGTAATTTTTGGGAATAGATTTTGGCCTGTGCCTGTGAGTTTTAGTGTCTTCAGGACAGCTACAAAGATTTTAATTTGTAAGCTTCTAGCTCCCCCTTTCAATTTCATTCAGTGTTTGTTTTTTGTTTTTCATTTGTTTGCTTAGCAAGCTTTGTCGCTGTTACAAAGCAGCTCCTGGAGAGTAATATTTTATGAACCAGGTTCTTTCCACTTCTTGAGATATTTTCTCTTTCTTTTTTATGTTTTTCTTTTGTTTGTTTATTTATTTGTTTGGTTTGCTTTTCTGCTCTGCATGAGACCTAGACAGTGGTCTCAGCTTCCATCTGCTCTTGCAATCCTTAGCCAGTCTAGCTGGGAGTCACAGAATTATCTCTTGACATGTTGTGTTTTTTTCTTTGACAGGCTGTCTTATCTCTGAGTTTCATAGAATCTCAAATAGTTTCCATCCTGGCTGGATGACCAGTCCTTTAGGTCATTTAGTTTGATAAGTCTTCGCTGTTCACTCTAGCTTTTTGGTTCACTGGGACTTGGTGCTATTTGTTGATTCTCCAAGATTGATAATACAAGCCTTCCTTCAATCTCTGCTGAAATGTATGGTTTTAAGTCTTTTCTGCTTTTTCAGTATTCTGATGATGGTCTTTTTTCCACTGAGTTTTCACCAAGACTATTCTGTAAATAATGGTGTTGCAAGAACAGGCACTTTAGTTCTTCCATCTAGCTTCTTAGGCTCTTAGTGTTTATACAGAAGAGTGTATACTTTCATGTGGGTGTCTTATTTCTGTGCCAAATTTTTAAAAAGAGTCTGTCTGTTCTGACATTTTTTTTGACATTTCATTTTTGCTTGCATTTAATCGACTTCCCTCCTTTCCTTTAGCTGAGCATTACAGGTCTTCATGACATTACTGCTTCTCTTAAACCATGTACTGTGTTTCTATAACCTCTTCAGCTTGAATGTTTTTCTATGACCTTTAAAGTGCCATCAAACTCATTCTTTCCTGGTTTAGATTAAGTTCAGCTACCTTCTAGAGGCTCTCTCTCTATTCTTTTTAACACATTTTCTTAGCTGCTTTTTGAACTTCTTCTTGTCAACCTGTCTTGTTTTGGGAGTGCTTCTTGAAATGCTACCATAGCTATCTGCTTCTTCACTAGCAACCAATATTTTACCTCCCAAACTTTTAACCTTCCTTACATTACTGTTATTCGCACAGCAGCCATGACCTTTGACCCTTCCACAACACTTCCAAGGAGCCTTTCCAGTGTCTTTGCTTTGAGCAGGTAGTCAAACTCTGTGTTCCTCATAATCGTTGCTACAACATTGAGGTGGGCGAGGTTCAGTGATCAGGCTGACTTGGAAAAACTGGATGCAATTGTTTTCAAGCTGAGTAAGGGAGAAAATAAGCAGCATCTATATGTAGTTTTGCTCACTAAAAAGAGTACTCTGCCAGAAAGTGCTTGACACTGTAGTCATGCACATAGGTGGTCAGAATGATGTAAACAATACCTGCATAGTTGGTCACTGTGTTATCACTGTGAGTCTTACATGCTAACTAGGATGGACCCTGTAAAGTCAAAGAATAGTTCCTATTGATTTCAGCAGAATTATTGCACTGTTGCAAAATGCCACACTTCTCATACAAGGGAGATTTTACAGCACACATTGTTCATGACTTTTGAGTTTGAGGAGAGGCTCCAGGTGACCAGAACATCATCTGAAGGATCTCAAGGAAGTCTCACTGCTTTAGTAGTGACACAATATGCTAGCAAATGCAAAATAATCTATAACCTGACCAGGAATGCAGAACCACTTCTTTCTGGTTATGTGTGACATCATGCAGCAGCTTGACAGTTGTAATGCCAGTCAGAATTACCTGCTACGTGTCATGTGCAGCTTGCTGAACTAATTGTGGACTAGTGAGGAGTCAAATATCACCATGTGCTAACAGCAGATGTAGACTTCACATCAGACTCATTAACAGAGAGAACTGAATTTCTCAAGATAAAAGACATCATGAAACAACTGGATTTGAGCCTGATGCTGTTATCATTGATCTACCGAGCCAAACAGGGAATGCTGAATCAGAGGGAAAAAAATCTCAGGCATGCAGTTATATAGGGCCTTAGTGAAAATCAAAAGCTTCGTTGACACAAACTTCAGGACAGTTTGATTAAAAAGCACAGCTCAATTAATTTTCTGCTAATGTCCTTGAACATGTTGTACAAAGCTCAATAAAAGCTTTTTAGAAAAAAAAAAAGCACATGAGAAAGCTTCTAAACAGGCAGCTGAGCAAGAAAAACAATCATGAAGGATAATGGTGGGCATGAAAGGCAGAGGAGTATTTCTGAGTTGTGGATCCAGAAAATACCATGTGGGCTTGGAAACAGCATCTGGCCTTAAAGACACTACCATTTCTGAAGTGAAGATGGATGAATAATGATGGAATTGATGGAAAAGAAATCTGAGATGGCAGATGAAAAACTTTTCAGTTGTTGTCCTAAATAATGAAGTCCTGTGTGAAGTTGTACAGCTACTTGGCCCGGAGCAGGGCATGGCACCTCCTAATAAAATGGAGATTTTTCCAGCTGTCTGGCAGATGGCACACAATGCAGTCATCCATAAGCAGAATTACTAAAATTTAAAACAAAGGAATAAGAGTCATAAGTAGCCAGAAGACTTTTGCAGCTTTTTGGCTTTGTAGAGAACTATTTTTTTTGAGGTGTTACAGAATTGAAACCCTTTTCACTTTTATGAAGGGAAGGGTGATGATATGTCTTCTGAAAATTGTTCTGATTTTATAGAGTACTGGAAAAGGGTAAATGGGCAACTTTTGGGAAAGGAGAAGGAAAACGGGGTAATTTTTGTTGTAGATCCTTTCAGTAAGTCTGGTTAAAGGAAGATTTTGTCCTGTTTTGGTAGAGAAATGAGTAAATTAGTAATTCTTGAGCCCTGTAAAATTTTTTTAACACTCCAGATTTTTGATAATTGATGCATGAAATCATGCATAGTTTTAACGTCGGAAGGATGTTACTCAGTTGTTTTTATATTTACATTTATAAAGTGTTTCATTGATCTCAGCAAAAAGTTATTTTAGTAGGAATTTAATATAGTAAATAGTTTGAGTTAGTTCAAAGCATATGGTATTTCAGATCCCAGGCAGGAGTCCTCTGTATACAGACTGCTGTCAAATCCTAGTAAGTGAACAAAGGATCAAAAGAATGAGGGACCATGGTAAAAGATCTTATGCTAAAACTGGTATTTTAAATGCTTGTTTGTTGATTTCTATGGAGTAATTCATCAAGCTGTATGTTTTTTTTTATAAAACAGTGTTCTACAGCAGCTTTTCTGTTTAAACTGAGGGCATGGCATTATCTGGAAAAGGAAAGAACAGGACATGGAAGTAGGTTGTGCACTTTGAAAAGATGAATGAAAGTAATTCTTCAGATTTTAGTGGTGATAAGATCATCATCACACGCTTCTGAAGAATTTATGGAGGTTGGAAAAATTGACTTTTTAATTTCTTCAGTAATTAAAAGACAGCAAGATAGAAAACACTCAGCAAGACAGAGCTGTTAGGCAAGATCCATGTATTGCAGGCTTAGCCATTATGTTTGAAAGTGTCATGCTGGTATTTTAATTCCATTACCCCTGATGTATTTTAATTTCTGAGACTGGCAACAAAAAAGAAGGAAAATGTTTTTTTGGTTTGTTTTTTTCCCCGCCTACCTTGGAGACAGTTAAGTACTGGAACAGTTAGCCTTTGGGATTTGTCTTTGCATTCAACATAATCTTTTAACTTGCTAAACATCCTGATGATTGCAAATATTGTTGAGAAAGCTACAAGTTTTAAATGTCCTGCTCTTGAAGCTACATTTTCATAAACATTTAGTTCCTCTGAAGTAATAGGAAAGTATTGTTAGAAGTAATTTCCAAAACAAATCCCTGCCTCATGCGGCCTGCTTTTGTTGACCTGACGTTAATGTGGATCTTACAGGCAGGATTGTGAAAAATCCCCCTGTACAAATTAAGGCTTTCTGGAAAGGATTCAAATTGCAATAACAGTTGTTTTCTCATATATTTTTTATATGCCTAATGTGTATACTATTCCACATTTAAGTTTCAGTTCTTCTTCAGAATACACATAGTGTACGGGGTGACGCAGACAGCTTGCGACATCGGAAGCAGGCTGTTTGTTGTTCTGTAGTCAGCTCAGAGAGGTGATGTCCCATTGCAGTCAGTGAGGTGGCCTTCAGTTACCTGTGATGAGGAGCTGAAACACCAGGGTCTATTTTTTTGCCTGCACACGTTTATAACAAAACAAAACACAAAATTGTGCAATAGGCAACCAGGGAAGGGGAGAAAGCAGAAATAAGATGCTACATTTAGTGATCAAAATGGCTTAGCTAAGTGTTGAGATCAATGTATGCTTAAAAAAAGGATATTGGCTAATCAGTCAGTCAGCTGTTAATTGGAACAGACATTTTGATGGACTGATCTAATGATAGAATACATATAGAAATATGTAGCTATGTGACCACATGTATGCTCTAGACTGAAATCTAAATATTGTTGCTTTCTTATAAGGCAAGATTGTCCTAGAAAGCACTATACTTTTTTTTTTTTTTTCTCACTGAAATAGAGAAGTATGCTGTCAAAGTCCGTGTGGGTCTTCTTGCTCGTCTATTTGTAGCGTGATCATTATTACTGAAATACTAATTTGCTGTCATTTAAGTCTGTGGTTTTCCCGAGTTTCAGCTTCCTCCAGGAGCTTGCAGGTTCCTTTGGTACTGTCCTTGACTGCATGACAGGTAATGCAAGGAACTTAATGTTGTCCTTTCAGCAGTGAAGGGACTAATTCCTCTGACCTTGTAACAAGAGTTTTGCAATCCCACCTGGAAGTGCAGAAGTCAAATGTTGAAGTGAAATGCTTTCGGTATTATTTGGGCTGTCGTTGGTTGTTACATTGTTAAATCACTTCACTGAAACAAAGTTCAGAGATGGGAATGGTCAAGTATCACAAAACTCGGAGACCTACATCAGTAGATCTTACTACTACTAGTTAGGTTATATATTTTGTCTATTGCTGTGCAGGATGGCATGTATCTTCACAAGCTGTCTACTTGTGTGGACACTTAGCCAAATGCCTAACTTTAAGCCTGTACTTTTGTTTTCTGTATGTCTACCTGAGTACTTAAAAGCCTTAATCTGTGTATTTAATGTCTGGAAGATTAGTGTTTGCATTTCAGAGTTATCACCATCACTTACAGTTTCTCAATTCTTATTTTCTTCATACCTTAAATTGCCAGTGCTGCAATAGTAATTGTTTAAATGTGTGACTTAGTAAATTTAAGAGGGAAAAGAGTTGAAAGATGAGCTGCCTTTTGTCATGCAGGGCAGGGTACATGACAGATAATCTACAATCTGCACAGTCAGATGTGGACTTTGATCATGGCATTTCCCTTGGTTTGGACCTGCCAGGGTGGTAGCTGCTTCTGGGCTAGAGACATGTGTGGCAGCGGCAGTGCCGAGTAAAGGCTCAGCAATGCACTCTGCGGAGAGGCGATCTGCACCTCGCCTCTCCTGCTGACACGTGGGGGTTACTGGTTGAGGTTCAGTGGTGGATCTGTGTGTACGAGGGGCTCCTGGCACGGGGCTGCCTGATGCTGAGGCAGCTGCCGGTGTGGTGGTGCTGAGCTTGCAGCAGGTGGGAGTGGGCAGAGCTGCTGGCACTGCAGTGGGCATTGCGATGTGCTGCACACCTGCAGTCAGGGCCCCAAGGAAAACAAAGTACGAAGAGGGGAGGGGGAAAGAATCTGACAGCAAGTATCTCTATAGATGTCAGGTTGTGAAATTTACTAGATTGGGAAAACAAACAAACAAACAAACAAAAATGCTGACAGCATTTGTAAATTTTTGCAAATTTACAAATTGACTTGTAAATTTTTAACTTTGCTCTAACTGCAGGAAGCCGTATACACATAAGAAAGGGAAAAAAAAAATCTCATCAAAAAGCTTTTAAGTCAAATGTTAAGTATTTAAGTTGAAAACCAATCAATAAGCAAGATTTATCATGTTAGCTATAAAACGTTATTTCATTGTGCTTGCATGTCTTACAAATCACCAAATAGGTACTTTAATATTGTTCCCAAGATTTCACCAGCATGAAAAATGAATATGAGGCTTTTCTTTGTGGAATGAGTGGTTACTGGGGGATTTCATAAGTTGCAACAGTATCATTTGGGGACTGCTTGCAATCCTTGTTTCTACGAATGAAGCTGTTAGAATTCATAACAGCTGGGGGATGAGTAAAGATCCTATGACCAGACTTTGATACAGTGCTGTTCTATTTCAACCAGAGATACTTTTGAACACATAAAGGAATATGAAATCAAATATTTATTCTTTTTCAATGCATCCATTACAAGGTGATTTAAAGATGTAGAAAGAGGTGTAGTAACTTCTATGTAAGTTCTGTACATAACTTTAAAGTTATTTTAAGTTATATTCTAGTCTCATTCAGGTTATATTCTAGTCCATGCTCTGGATGTTGTTTGCACATTTTGAAGTAAATAGTTGCTAGGAGAAAATGCATATATGTAATCTAGAGCCGTTTTTTGCAGATAAATACTTCGAACAGAAGCAAAATGTATTGTATCTGGCAACTATCACTGTCAAAAAGGCTTTTGTAGAGTTATTGACAGGCAGTTTATTTTGAAGGAATTTTGATAGTTGCTGTCTTCAGTAGAGATGCTTGAATTTCACCTGCAAACCTGACTTATTGCAGAAATCTTTTGAATTCTGGACCAGAAAGGCTATTCTGCTTCTGCAGATTGGGGCTGCCCTTTAATTTGCTCAGTGATATGGGCCTTGTGCATTATTGTGTTGTGATTTACAGTTTTTTCAATCTGCTTGAACCAGTCTATTTCTCAATTTAGTAAAAGAAGTGCCATGCATTAGTGTGGTTAGTAATTGTTTATGAAGTTAATACTCCACATAACTACTCAGTCATGCCTTTCTGAGATCTCTGTATGCAATCTGTTTAGAGTGTTACTGCTGTCTGACCTTTAAGTACATTAGTTTTTAACTTCCTTTTCATTTTCCTCTGTTTCCAGGAAATTGAAGACCATGTGGCATTTTTAATAACTGTTCCAACGGCTCTAGCAATTTTTTTTGCTATATTTATCCTTGTCTGCGTAGAACCTGTTTTTAAGAAGCTGCTTCGTGTATTTTCGCTGGTGGTCTGGGTATGTCTTGTTGCCATGGGATATCTCTTTATGTGTTTTGGAGGAATCATCTGTCCCTGGGACCAGGTAAGACTGTCATTATTAATTTTACTTCCATTGGGTACATTTCCAAGAACCATTCTATGCAAAAGCACCTGCATTCATTTTTTTTGTGAGACTTCTCACAATTTTTTTTTGTGACCGTTTGCATGCTGAGACTCCACACATCTGTTTTATAAATACCAAAGAGAGATGGGTACTTCGCACGTGGAAATATTTGAAGGATTTTACTTTTATATTTTTAAGCTCCTTTTCAAAATGAACATTTTATTCCAGTCATCAGCTTCTTTCTATAATGAATACTTGATTCTAGTGACCAATTAACAAGGCAGAAATGCTAGCTTTGATAAAGACTGCTGATGATACCTGCTTTAGCTTAGTATGTTTGAGAACTCAGTGTAGGCTTTCTGTGGTGTTCAAGATGTTCTCTAGCAACACTTGGGAGTTTCCTTACATTTCTAGGGAAGTGAATGAGTAGCAAAGCAGTGAAGTACTCTTCACATTTTTTAGATTTTGTAATGAAGAAAAAAAACAAAAATATAATTATATCTTATCGGTAGCACTTTTGAAATATCAATAAATATGTGCAATATCCATCACTGCACCTGATCAATTCTTCTGCATTCTGCCATATTCTGCCTTTTCCCAAGCCTCTCTACATGTGGATATTCCTCATATAATAATTATAAAACTCTTCAAAGGCTGAAAGAAGTTTTTAAATACATCAGTATATCTTCTGAAAATTTCATGCTGATCCCATGAGTTTGGTATAACTTTCAAGTGGTCATACTGTATCCAGAGTGCCTTCTACATCTTTAAGATAAGACTTGAAACAAATTCTCTGACATGTTCTTCAGATCTTGCAAAGACTTATGCAAATACTGAACTTTAGATATGCAAGTAGTTCCTTTAAATTCTTTAATTCAAGTGACTTAAATTACTGGTATATGTTGGTAATGTTAGTTTTGGAGCCCTTACCTTTGTGCATGACTCTTCTATTTTCATTTTCTTAGAAGGTTCATGAATTAATTATCTATGAAACCACTTCCGTAGTTTTCATTTTTGTTTTGTTTTGTGGTTTTTGTTTGTGTTTTTGTTTGTTTGGGGTTTTTTGTTTGTTTGTTTGTTTGTTGTTGTTGTTTTGTTTGTTTGATTGATTTTATTTTTTAAGTATTTGAAACTACCAAAACAGACCACGTTTGCATATAATAAAAAGCAAATCAGAACATGTGATATTTTTTTCAGATTTTACCATGAGAGCTCCTCAATTTTTGTGACATCAAGTCTAGATAATTCGCATGGGATTTTTTGATTTACTTATCTTCATTGCCAGTCATGGGATGTCATGCTAAAATATTTCAGGCTTTCAATCTTAGATGCATATATTTAATCAGCTTTATTATAAATTCTACTGTGTTTAATTTTGTTATTTGAGAGATACAATAATGATTTTCAAAAGCATGTGGCATAAAAGATATCTAGGAGGGATGCTGATGTCTTGGCCCCGGGCTTGTATTTAGCTTGTGAAGATGGTTTGTCCTGCCTTGCTTTCCTCTTAGGAAAACTGTAGGCATTCCCACAGCATCCAAGGCTATCTGCGTGTGGCAAGAAGGGCTGCAGAGCTCCGGGGAAAGGCATTGTCTTCCCACAGGTTGCCAGGACATGAGTCCTCTAATGTTTCGGTCTGCTCCTTGCTGTGCATGCAGGTGTTGCTTGGAGAAGAGGATATTTTGGGGGGAGCTGCTTTGATTGCTCTGACAGCAGTAGCTGGCTCTGGGCAGCTGCCTTGCCCAGCGCTGTGCAGTTTTCAGCCCAGGGCGGGCAGGGCTTTTCCAGAACGCCTAGACTAGGCTGCAGATCCATGGCTTAACTCCACTGTCCAGGTATCATCAGCATGTGGCGGGAGATGGCTGGTGCCAGGTGGCCCCTGGAGTCAGAGGACATGTGGCTCCCTGCACTGGGACCCTTCGTTTCCCCAAAGCCATTTTTTTCCCCCGCTTTGAACAGCAGTGCTGTTTTTCGTGATCCCTTTTGTAGGTGTGCTTCTGCCTAGTGTCAGTTAAGACTAAACTACGGAAATGTGGAAATCTTTCTGGGAATTTGACACTTCACACAATAGACTAATTGCAGGTTTGATGTTTTTGAACATTTGTAAAAAAAACATGAGCAGTAAAATACGGCTGCATATTCCCATGATGTGTGTGTTTTGATTGCTCTGCATCAAGAATATGAAGGTCAATAATCGATGTTCTCTCCTATAATTATACGCAAAAGCGAATCTGAAAGATCTTTCCCCAGTGTTCACTGACAGTTTCTTTGTTGAAGTTTCACATTTTCTAAATTTTCAAGCCATTTTGCTTGACTTATTAGGGTGGTATTGTTGTTCATTTTTTGCTCTTTATAGAGGAAAAGAAACATGATGTAACATTTAAATTAGTTCTGTGTCAAGTATGTCTTTATCGACATAGCTAATTAAAAAAATATGAAAATTTAAAATAAGAGCCAATTCACACACTTGCTTACTAAAAACGTGCTTTATTTTAATTTTCACCAAGTTACAGACTAACTTTTTGTTTGGTTGAGCAGAGTTTAAAATACTCTTCATCATATCTTTCATGTTTTCTGAATCCTAAGCTTGTTAAGGATATGACATTTCTTAATTGTACTAGTAACTATTGTAAGATAAATTTTCTGCATACCATTGTTTATAGAAAGAGCATGGTATTCTCATTTTTGCACAAGCCTTCTCCCTATAAAAGACAGCTCTGAATGCTTTCCATTTTGTCTTAATAATTTTAATACTTCTTTTGTCTGTTTCAAATTGCTAAATGAAGGTTTTTGCTGTTGTCTGAAGGAACCTTAGGTGTGAGCTTTTGCAGCTTTTGTTTACGATAAAAATACCACTATAGAGAGACTATTTTGGCTATGAGCTGAATATATATTTAAAGCAGAGCAGTTCCTCCTGAGCCTGCAGGCACATATCTCAAATAACTTTCATGAACAATAGAGGGCTGGAAATTAAGTGGCTGGTCAAGACCATTGTTTTTTTTTGTTTGTTTTAAACCTGTGGGCTGATGTGAAATAAGTGCAAATCATAATTGTTTTCAGATACATTTCTTGGTGTCCCTGCAGACTGCTTTTATCTGTCTGCATTTCCTTGTCTCTTGTCTGGCTGTAGCTATGGCTTTGGAGAAAAAGCTATTGTCAGGCATCTGGCCAGTGTTTGAAGGGGGAAAGCAATGCAGCTGTAGAAGGCTACTCTGTCCCTTGGGTCAGTCTGCAAGCCCAGTGCTGCCTCTGTGATTGCCTGCTGAGCCTGATCGAAAGGCTGTCATTGTCACTAGGCTGTGTAGGTATAATCACAAACCCATCTATGACAGGAGCCAGGATATTTGCACTATAATGTATACCAACTAACTTCTTAAGTTAGTCCAGGTTCTGTTACTCCTCTATATGGACAATGAAGAGAAGCAAAGTACAGAGGGAAGTGGAGGGCACCTCAGTGAGGCTTGGAGACAGCAATTGCTTGCTGTCAGTTCTTAAAAAACTGAGGTGTAATAGTATGTGGAGATGGTTTCAGTGAGGAAAGACCCAAGGGAGATGCTTAGAAAGGTCTGTGTGGAAATCAGTGGATAGTGTGTTTGTTGGAGGGTCAGTAATGGAAGGCAGGCAAGCTGAGGAAGTAGTGCTGGTGGAAAAAGGTGATGTATTGATTTTGTTGGACTAGAACTTTTGCCTACTATAGAAGGGAGCACCTTCAAGTTACAAAATGTAAATCCAGTACGTGTCTGTAGAGTTACATGCCAGGGAATGGATTTAAATTAGTTTCCTCTTGTTTCGCTGACAGGGTAGTTATTGTACAACAGTCGCCTTTCCATGTCATCATCTGACATGTCTAATACTTCCTCAGTCTTTTATAGAGGTGTATGTAAATATGTCATAGCACATTGATATCAGTGGGTAAAAAGAACTGTTAAAGCATACAGTGGATGATATATTAAAAAAAAAGAGTAATTATACAGCATTGTGCTCGTCTAATGAATTCTATCATAGATTTTGGTATTCAGTTCTACGTAATTATAAATACCTTTGCACAGCCCAGGCACCAGATGTGTTTCTCCTTGTCTATATTCAGTTACAGAATAGCACAGAAATTACTTCAAGCAGAGTTTGATGCTTCTGGTTAAAAAAAAAATAAAATCCACAGTGATGTGTTTAGAATTCATGTCTAGCCTGTTTCAGCCTAGATGCTACTTTTGAGCCTTATCAAAAGCACTTTTAGTTTGATTTTGTTTTAATATGTTGGTATGGAATGGTTCAATTCAGGCCTTGGAGCAGGCCTGGTTTACAAAGTGGGGGCAAAGTTTTCTGTATTAGTATTTATAATTCTGATTTAAAAGAAATTAAATAAAATTATTAATAACATTTTGTGTGGTTACACAGTGCAAAAAAAAAAAAGGAATTGGAAGTTTGAGAAGGAGAGCAGGGCAGGTGTCAGTGAAGTTCCTGCAGCACAGGAAAACGAGGATGAGTTGTTGTCAGCTGTACTCTTGGCTCAGGATCTGGAGTGTGGAGGATACTTGATATTTCTTCAAGTTTACGATTAATCATATTATCAGGAATGAGTATCCTGAGCAAGGAACTAAATCCTGTAGGAGCACAGTACCTTGTAGGTGGATAGTCACCTGAAAAAGGACACAAGAAAAACCAGGAGGCTTGTATAGGAGCAGGTGTGGTAGAAAAGGAAGAAACCCACAATCCACAAGTATAAACCATACTTACAGTTATATTCAAGGAAGGAGAAGAACAGATGATTTTACCTTAATATTATTTTTTTTATAGACGTACCAAGTCACAGGCTTAATAGCAAGACATTTAAATGTGTTTATCAAATCTAGTATGGCTATATCTGTATAGAAGATAGGAAAGAGCTGAGCTATTAGAGACCTGCCAGTCATTGAAATCAGTAATATAGTAGATTAATATGCTAAAGTAGTCTGTGGAGCCTTGGAACACCCAGTTAGCATAACTAATGTGACATTGTTAACCTTTGATTTGTCGTGGCAATGCATTGTGATAGCTGTTCATGCAAAGAGAACTGATTCCTTTTTGAAATAGGGAAAGCAGTTTTGTAAAAAAAAAAAAAAAGAGTAAGATAAAATGTTTTAGTGCCAAGTGGAAGACTAGAAGCACTGCTAGAGGACATGAGCATTATTAAAGTAGCTGTACATATAGGTGAGGGGAGTTGGCAGCTTGTGTGATTTCAGAGAACACCATGCAGAAGGAAGATTGCTGGCTGAATTTCTCAGGGAGCTCTCTGGGGAATGTTTGCCTTTATTAATGCTTTTTACTAGTGGTAGGGTGACAGAATGTCACTGCTATAATGAAATTTGTTGATGACCTAGTTAAAATATTTCTAATACAGCAAAAGATCAGAATGTTATGGGGAAGAAAAACATGACCTTGAGGACTGCAGTAAACACAACTAGATGAATTTAATAATAGGAAATATGAGGTGCTGGCATTTGGGAACTAAGAGCAGAAATTTCAGCTGTAGAAAATGAGCAGGGACAAGAAGAATGAAGAGGAGAAGCATTAGTTGGTCATGGGGTCATTAGGATACGCATCCAGAAAAGACTCAGTTATGATGGCAAAGTATCTAGCTATGAAACCTCACCTGAATGACTATGTTCTTTTATGCTCACCTGCATTCAAAAGGATAAACGGAAGCTGGAACAAATGCAGAGAGCACCAAGCGAGATCACCAGGAGAAAAGAGAGTTTTGTGAGAGGACATGAGCTTAATTTGCGTGTAGATCAGCAGAAGAGAAGAACGCTGAGAGTGATGTGACTGCCACCTACAGGTAATCTGTGGTTGCACACATCAGATTTGAGGAGAATCTACAGAGATAAAGGATTATTGACAACATACACATACCAAAAACCCTAAACCCAGACAGCCATTAGTAACACTTAGACTGGAAACTCCAAAACATCCTTTAACCATTAGAACATTGGGTTTGTGGAATGTCTAATATCCTTGGAATAATACAGATTAAAATAATGAATTGATTTTACAGTGTAATGCTGTCCTTAGCTGAGAGCCATTCAGTGTCTTTGATAGTAGGGACATGGATTTAAGTGACCCAGGAGCTTCCATTTAGTTCTTTATTTCTATGCACTACTTGCAGCTGGGGATTACTGAACTAATTTAAATGACTGTTTACTTTGACCTGTGCCTGAACTTCATCTAAAAGCTGAAGGGATGGATTTTCTAAGTTGGAAAAGTTCACAGCACTTAAATGCCTCTTATCCTTCCAGTGTTATTTTGGAGCAGTAGTCTCAAAAAACATGACATCAGGGGATAATAGTTGGGCTATATTTCTGATCTCTTGAAGGCATTCATTATAAGGTTTATGAGAGGTTTAATACAATAATGTACAAGAAACTGCTACTAGAAGGGTCCTGCACCTTTATCAGAAGAACCTTGTGATATCCTTGTTTCCCTGCTAGTTTATTTTCTTTTACTCCATTTCCTGTAGTGATTTTTCCATCTCAGAGTGCACAGTTAAGTACAAAGGCTGAGTTGATGGTACATTACATCAAGATTATTGCAGTTTGTGTGCAATGTGATATTTGCTGTGCAAGTCATGTGAATGAATTTTGCTAAGAGAAGCGTTAAGGTAACTCCCATTGAAATACAATAAAAATGTGAGTCTCAGATAAATATGCAAAACTGAATGTGTCAAGATTTTTCTCTTTGATGGGAAATAACTTTATCAATAAGAATATTAATGTTTCTGTGAGTAATGAAACTAAGCAATGGTAATTTCAAATATCATCATATTGTTCAGATGTTGCTGAAATCAAGAGACCAGATGACAAATAGAAATTAGTAATTTAGGCCATTCGTAAGGCTTTTTATGTGCTTAATAATTGATTTGACATTAGGAAATAAACATTTAATAATTTCATAGTACATATTAGTTTACAATTACTTGTATGATGGAGCTACCAGAGAACCATTAAAGAAACTATCCAGAATTTCTTGTTAGCAAATGTAATTTAGGGTAGCCACGCAAGCCTTTACCTTAAGAAAGACATCAAGGTGCTGGAGCGGGTCCTGAAAAGGGTAATGAAGCTGATAAAGAGTCTTGAGGATAAGTCTAATGAGGAGAGGCTGAGGGAGCTGGGCTTGTTTAGTCTGGAGAAAAGGTGGCTGAGGGGAGACGTTATTGCTCCCCACAACTACCTGAAAGGAGGCTGTAGAGAGGTGGGTGTCAGTCTCTTCTTGCAAGTCACAGCTGATAGGACAAGAAGAAAGGGCACCAAGGTACACCAGGGGAGTTTTAAGTTCGACATTAGGAAAAACTTCTATACTGAAAGGGATATCAGAGACTGGAACAGGCTGCCCAGGGAGGTGGTGGAGTTGCCATCGCTGGATGTATTTAAAAGCCATCTAGATATGGGTGCTTAAGGGTATGGGGTAGTAGTGGCCCTGGTAGGATTAGATAATGGTTGGACTTTATTATCTTAAACGTCTTTTCCAACCATAGTGATTCTGTGATTCATTGGAATTGTTTTCCACTCAGAAATGTCATGGTTTACTTGACTTCCAGGAGGGAAGGTTTTGGCATGACACTGCATGAGTCTTTTGTTTTCAGCTCTTTGACTTTGCTTAGCTGCCAGCCATGGAGAAGCTTGTATTTTTACATGGCCATTGGATATGAAATGGATATGATGTGTATGTTTTTACTTTTATGAATTATGTAATGAAAGGCTGTAGCATCATAGATCCTGACCTTTGGTCTTTTTCACCATTTATCTCAAATCTGTTTGTTTCTAGGTTTCTGCTGCTATAGTAATTCAGGCAATGAGCTGTTAGCACAAAGAAAAAAATAAAATAGGTGGTGAAAGTGTTTCCTATAGGCTACATAAGAAGATCTCAGTATACTTGTGGGTGTTCCCTGTTTCTGTATCTTTTATGAAGTTTTAAGCTAACTGTGGGGCTAAATAACTGAATCTTAGTATCTGGTTTGTCAGGATTACTTCTCTTTTAGTCCAGGAAACAGGTAATAGAGTTTCCCCCATGTGCTTGCAGTTTGTAATATGCTAGTTGTAAAATACCTTTCAGCTTCACTTGCCAGGGTACAAATCTACAGTGCTATGCAGATATTAGGAAACATTGCTTACTTTAAATTAACTAATATTTAAATAAAGTGTTATGGTCTGCTGGTTGCAAATTTGTTGACAGTTAAGGTGCTGATAGTTTATAGAGCTTTACAAAAGAAAGAGATAAAGAAGTAGAAATACATTTGATGTAGTAAGCTTTACTCAGCATGAATTGTAGGTGGTGTCTTTTATATCATCATATAAAAATAAAAATTGTAACATCTATATGAATACATTTTTATAGCGATCTTAAATGTACAAATATAATGTCGTAGAATTGTGTGTGACTTCAAATGTCTTTAACTTCAAATTTTTAAGAATAATTTCTAGTTAAAATGTAATTTACATAAATAATTTTAAGTATAAACAATTAGACATGACAAATTACAGATTAATTAAGAACTGGAAAATAGGTGTACTTTCAAGAGATTATGTTCAGTTTAGTGATTCTTTTGTTGTTTTATTTTACTATGTGACAAAATATTTTTTTGGTATAGAAAGCACTGTATGTTGCTTGTTTATTGTGATGTAGCTTTTACATTTTTATTGGCTTAATTCAGCAATAGGCTGCCTAGAAAAACAGGAAGGAGATAAACAATGGACCAAGATAATAGTCAGTTATCTGAAAACATTCTAGTGTTGCTGAGGGACAATCCTAGAAGTATTTATCTTTTATGATTTTCTGCCTCTTTAGGTAATGTAAGAGACTGATTTACGCATAGATAGAAGGACTGAGAACAGGAAAGGCAAGAGGAAATTGGCAGGTTTCAAAACCAGCACCCTTTCAAAAGGGAACCAGTAACTACTTGGGAGATCCAAATCAGGGAGGACACAAGTCCCTCCCAACTTCATTACTGTGGGAAAGCTGAGCCTCTTGGGTCACTTATCACAGGAACCTAGATATCAGTTACAGGAATTTAGATACCAGTAAGGACTGTGTTTGTCCTTTAAAAGCTTTGTTTATTCTGCAAAAATAAAAAGTGTTTGAGTGCTAAGAACAAGCATTGCTCGGGCTGTATTCATCTGAACATAGTAGTTGTTACTGCTCTTCCTCACACAAGGAAGAGGAACAGTTGCTCCAGTTCATCTGAACTCAAGAGAATGAGAACAGCAAACATTAAGTAACGTAAGTGAAAACACACACTGGACTTCACTGATTCAGTGGATTTGGGGCAGGGATGTGTTTTTAAAAAAAAAACAACCCAAAACAACGCAAAAAATCCCCCAAACCAACCAAACTGAAGTACTAGAGGTTTCACTCAGAGGGACCAAGAAAAGACAAGAGAACTGCACAAAACCAATACGCTTGTGTATTGCACACACATAACAATGTCCTAAAATGTCATAAAAGCTACAGAAACAGGGAACATCCTCAAACAAGTAAACTGAGGTCTTCTTCTGTAGCCTGTAGGAAATATTTTCACCATCTATTTTATTTGTTTCTTTGTGCAGCAGCTCACTGGCTGAATTATTACGGCACTAGAAAGCTGCAAACAGAAGGTTTGTGACAGTGGGAGGAAAACCTTTTTAGTCTGGCAGGGAAAAAACACCCTGTGTCCCTCTGCATCCATGTATTCACGGGGCTTAAAAAAGATGTTTTCATGCAATGCAGCATGGGCTATTGTGCCAGGAAAAAGATACATTTCTGCTATTGCTACAAACCTTTGTATTGATTTTATACTTTAAACTTGCTGTAAAATAGCACTTTTATTGGTAGTGTTAATTTTACGTAATATCTTAAATTCTTGGATTACATTGTTCTGGTAGATTTAGTTTGAACAGTTTAGAGCTTGAGTACATACTAATCATATTGAATTCTAGATTGCATTTTTCTTGTACATTTCATTTCAGCTAAATTATATGTGTTTGTAAATTCTGTATCTTACTTTTCAGGCATTATCTTTCCTTAAATTGGGAAACCTTGATCTATCTCTTCTTAAATGTTCTGATTTCTCTAACACTTGACTGATTTGCCAATACCTTTGTTTTGGAAGAATCATATTTAAGATGGCAGGTGGATCGATGACTTAGTAGCTATACTCTCCCCATCTCATGTTTTCATGTGGCATTGCAATGTAATCTGTATTTTGTAACCTGTGGAGTCTCTCTCCCCATTAGTATTTTCTAGATTTCTTCTGTATTGTAATATTATGATTTGCGATGCTTTCTGTAATTCATTAATTTTCACATTTGTAGTATGAACATACTTCTTGGCTTAGCTATTTCACAATTCCTTTGTATTTCTTTTTCAGCTCTTCCTTTCATACATTTCCTCCTAAATTTGCATCACCTTCTTGTATTTCCCGTGACAGTGGTCTTCTCTCTCACTTATTAATGAAGATAGCCTTTCCTCAATTTAATACATCATTATTTTTCAACACCCTGTATTTTTTGTCTTACAGCCAGCTGTAGTCTTTATAACAATATTTTTTGCCTATTCGATACCGATGAATTTACATAAATTACAATTTTTAGGTGTCTTTAGTGACATTGTTGCCAGGTCTAGTATTTGAGGGTGCAGTTAGAGTTCTGTTATATTCCCCTTGACCACGCTTGCAGTTCTGCCCCTGACAAAAGAAAAGAAAAGAAAAAAGCTGTGTGGCAAGGTGTTTTTTCTCTTTGTTGGTAATATAAGCAAGCAAAAGATTATGGCTTTATCTTTCAGGTTCTTTAATTTTTTGATGTATTTTGTTTTGTTAATTTGGGATGGAATTGTTCCTTAATAAATACAATTGTACTTCTTATGTGACAGTATCATAGAAATTTTTTATATTATGCTGTTGTTAGTCTTGATCGTTGGATTTTTTTTTTTCCAAATAATTCACAGTGATGAAGGAAATGGATTAAACAGTCTCTCATATAAAGAAGGTGAACATCTTAAATCATATTAATCATACATGTGCCTGAGAGCTTCTGTTTTCCATAAAGCACTAAAAAAAAAAAGATCATAATGCAATTAAATGGGGTAGGGATTTGAGTAAGCCTTTTTGTCTCGTGTCATGCTCTGATTACCCATTATGACTGCATATGTTACCTAATGACAGTTCTTGTCAGTGTGTACATATTACTTACACATGAATATAAATGAATACAATGTTTTAAATGACTTGTGCACAGATAAGTCTAACTTAGATACACTTGGATGCTTCTTATTTTTTTCTTGCAATAAGCTGAATTTACATGGGATTTAGAAACTTATTTAAGAATATCAAATATGATTTGGGGTCTTTGTCAGGTCCAGTGTAGTTAACCTGCCAGGTTACTGGGTGATCCAGGGTCAAGGTACAAGGTGGCAAGGGAAGGAAGGTATGTTGTCCGCATCACATTAATTTGTTTACTAAATTTCATTAAAATCTCAGGTAGGTGCACAAGAAGAATTGAGAAAGACTGTGTTTCTTTGGTCTGATGAAGAGTGGAAAGCAAAACCCCAATTGATAACAGGCCCAAATGCAGAAAAGTTCAATAAATGCACATTCTCACATGTGAAGCATATTTATTTCTATACTACCACATGATTTTCTTTAGATGAGCATAAGATTTTCATACTTGCTGGTGATGTAGGCAGGTGGTTACAGGATATATTTATCCAGACGGGCTCGCAAAAGAATCTGTATTTCAGTATCTTTCAATGCCTTTCTTTCTCACCTCTCCTTGTTTACTTTTCATCACATTTCAGTAAGTACTACTTTTCTCAAGCTATGTGAACATTCTGCTAATGGCATTTTACAGTATTTCAGGGCCCTGTAGTGGCCACTGAAGTCCGCTACAACCGGGAAATGTTTCTGCGTCTACAGAATTTTCATCATTTCTGTGATTTCCTTAGCTAGTGGTAGCAATCACAGATTAGTGATTCACATAACGTAGAAATACAGAACAAAACCCCTTTGCTCTTCTATTATTGAAAGGTTTGTATTATCTTCTATTTACCGGGCTGAGCAACCACATGTCATAGGGATTTATAAATAAAAATAAATTTAGTTAATAAAATGTCACCTTTCAGTTTTCGGTACATTTGCAATTTTGTTGCATTTCTTACATGAGGGTTATGGGGGGGTTGTTTGAAGGTTTTTAACCTGTTTTATCAAAACAGGACAAGATAGACAGCCCAGATGTATCCCTTTGTTCAATATGGCTGCAGGCTCAGTGAGAGCGGGAGAGGACTGAAGTTAAGACACAAGCCACACACCACTGCTGTGCCTGGCTTCTGCCTCCTGCTGTTTCTGTGAGATGAGACCCGTGCCACAGGCAGATGACTGCTGTTTGGTGTGCACAGACTGCAGAGACATTGTAGTTGCTGTGTGAGCTTTCTAGGGCAGACAGAGGAAGCAAGTTAGACTGGCCACAACCCTTGAGGGCTGATCTCAGGTCCTGGGGTTTCAACACTTCAGAGAAGCTGCTGTGAAGTGAAGTAGTGAAGTGAAAGCTTCCACATCCATTCCTGCAGCCTGAAGATCTGGACATACAGGCAAAGTAATGGCTTGTGTGAAAGTGGTGCCTGTTGTTCTTTTAGCGGTCAGCTTTCCCTGCTACTCTTGTGGTTTCCTTCTGTCTGGAAGATGGGGAAGCTGGTCACACAGTCCTGGACAATACATGGTACCTGGGCTGCAGCATGGAGGGAGAAAGGCTGAAGGGAAAAGTAAAGAAGAAGAATTGAGTTTAAATTGTAAAAGAAATACAGCCCTTAGTGGTAAGTTTGTGTAACCCGATGGTAAATAAAATTCCTGGTTGAGCAGGTGAGGAGCAGCACTATTTTTCTGTGGACTGGAAATAGATTTTCAACTCTTGTTATTGTATATTCAGTAGCAGTGGATAGGAATGGGATGGCAAACAACAGTCTGCAAAAATACTACAGGAGTGATAAAAATTGGAATGATTTTGAAGTACAGAAGGTCAATGATATTGTGAATTTCAGGCTTCTGTGTCTTGTCATGCTGCTATGGTAAAGTTTCTAGCTGTTAAGGAAATTGCATCTTAATACATGAGGTCATAAAGTACTTTACATAATGAAATTTATCTTAATATTTTAAAATATAATTTAACACTTGGCACGCTAATATTGACTCCTCAAGTGTTTGAAAAATAAAATGATGCTCGCAAGAGCGGTGTGTATTTTGAATAGATTAATTTTAATGCAGAATATGCATAAGGAAGCTATTGTTTTTATGCAGGGTCTGTTGAAGTCATACAATATGAAGTAATACATTAAACTTGTCACAATCTTAGAATAAATTTTAAAGCAAAGAAATTTCTGCAGAAAAAATGTCAAAAAATGTGCTTCTGATGAAATATAGCTGAAAATGTGATGGCTTCAGTGACATTCTGATGATAAAAGTGAAGTTTTTTATTTCCCCCCCAGTCAACTTTTACATATTTTGTTATGCTTGGAATTAAAAAGTTTACAAACCCAGTATAGTGGGTTTTAGTGAAGTTACTTTTTCAGTATCCCCTTAACTGTCAAAGTACTGTTGTTATTGAACTACAGAGTAGCTAAATGATCTCCCGAAACTTGTTTAAAACTGGAGTTCTCTAATTCCTCCTTCATCCTGAGCAGTCATACCCTTGAGATCCTCCAAAAGAAGCCATCACCTAAACTGTAACTGCACACTAAAAGACTCATAGCTGTGTGTATGCAATTGTAATGTTCCTCTAGTTAGGCTTCTTCTTACTATGAAGTAAATTAGTACTTGAAGATCCCATTTTCCAGTTCCAAACTAGTGACAGTTTACTAGTGTCATTGTTTTTCTGACTTGAGATATTGGAGTATTTTTAGTGTTGAATTAATTTTATGGAACTTAAGATTTAGGACTAGACATTTTTCACAACTAAAGCCATCCGTTAGGGAAGAGGCAGCACTAGACAGCTGGTGTGGTGAGAAATCGTAGTAGTGCTGGTGCCTGAGCAGACAGAGCTGCCCTTTGGAAGCCCAGGTGCTTGTTATCCAGAAATGTCTTCTATTCCTGGACTCCCACCCATTTTCTTTGAAAAGTCAAATCCCTCACTCCTCCAACACATCCCAATTCCTATATCCAACCCCTTCTGCTCCAAAGAACCTCCAAAAATATTCCCAACTTCTCTCTCAGTAATTCCTCCTGTTCCTTGCATTCTTCCTTTTTAAGGTCTCCTAGCCAAAGCTCCATAGTTAAGGTTTCCTGCTTCCCCCAGCCACCCTCCCCTCAGGTCACATCTATGTCCCTTGCTTCTTAGGCTTCCCATCCACAGTTTTTGCCACAGTTTTATCTGCTCAAGCATCAGTGCTACTGTAGTTATACACTTCACCTTGGCATGGTATTCCACTCTTGTCGGAAGATTAGCACTCTTTAAAAATAGCTGTGCTGGATATATCAGGTGGATCTTCAAAGAAGTGTAGAGACAACTTCTGCTCTGGCATAAATATCTCAGATGGATGTTGTTTATCAAATCATTTTGGACAAGACTCTTGGGGGCAGGAAAAGCAGGTCTATTCATGATGCAGTTGAACTTATTTATAATTTCTGAAACATTTCAAATTATTAATTTTTCAAATAGCCATCTCACTAATTTTCATCTAAACTTGTAGGATAGTGCATACCTGAAGTATTCAGACAAATTTCAGAATATGCCAGTTTATGTCTCAGATTTTGTTAAAAAAAAAAAAAGGTTTCTATTATTAGAGAGAAATAATAAGAAAAAAAAAATGTGGGGAATGAAGAAAACTTAATGACTGAAGTATATAATTTCTGTGAGTTCATAAAAACATCCCTAAGAGGGGAGATCAGTCCTTTAACGCAGACATATGTCATCACTGATTTGTGAGAGCTTTTTGCCCACCTGGCTGCTAGTAAAGAAAGGTGGGCAATCCTGTTTGATCCCAAAGTTTTGGGAATTACTGATGGTGGAACTTGTCAACAACACAGTAAATTAACCCCTGTTATAATATTGTAGCTAGCACACTGATGGAGCCTCTGGTACTTGAGTTAATTCAGATAGAGCTGAAACGACTGTCTGTTCCTACATGCCTTGCAGTTTGTAGGACCCTCCAGTTCAGGCATACATGGTGTGGGACAGTGATTCTTTCCACCAATGTATCCAGAGTGGAATCTATCCCAGAATGTCCGTCCATCCATCCCTCCATCCATCCATCCATCCATCCATCCATCCCATCCATCCATCCATCCTCCTAGTGAAACACTTTGTTCCATTCCCAGTCCAGAAGACTGGCTTGAAAGCTAGAAAGAAGCCTCCTGTAAGATTGTTCTTGAGTTCTTCTTCATTGCAGTTTAAACCGCTTGCAGTGAGAAAACAATGTTATAAAGGTTGTAATTAGATTACTACAGTTAGAAATTCCCAGACGATGTATTGACATTGTCCACTTTGACATTTACATAGTTTTAATACTGACAAACTACCGTAGAAGAGCTCAGTTGAGAGTATGTTGCAATCATTAGTCTGTTGTGCTTGGGCAAGCATTTTACCATGATTATTAGAAAATATTTGCCTGAAGACAGGCAAAGGTGACATATGATCTAGCCTCTTCACACTCAGCGGGTAGTGGCTTTTCAGCTTATTCTGAGGGAAGGGAGAACAGCTGAGGAACCAGCTGAAACAACTCCAGTGTTTGGCAGGGCCTGAAGGTGAGTAGGAGATTTTCCCTGGAGTAGCATCTCTTCTAAATGTTCAAGACTAGCAATAGTTCAGACCCCTTCTGTGCAACATGTCACACCCATATTGTTCTTTTTTATTTCCTGAATCTTAGTAGGTTATTTTTAAAGGTAACACAATATCTGGTCTTGTATTACATGTGCTTCTTTTTGTTTTAAATATCTGATTTTTCTTGAATTTTGGAGGATGCATCATGTCCATATTTGTTTAATAGGTCATCATGAAACTATATACTAGGCAGGGATCATTAAAGGGGATATTGTGTGTGACAAGTGGAAGGTTATTTTTAACCACAAGACTGAAGAGCAGTCTCTTTTATCCTAGTCCCCCAAAAGGCAAGAATGAGTCATACACATTTCAGATGAGATAGAGATACTGTTACCAACTTCATTCAGATTTGTGATGAAGCCTTCAATAGATTATTTTTGAATGAGTAAAAAAATGACAGGCTATTAAATATATCAACAGTCATGTTTGTTTGTCTCTGATTAGACTGGATTTCCACGAGATAGTGTATTTGGACAAATTGCATGTCTCATTGCAATTACTTTTAAAAATGTTTTATTTATTTTTATTTCAAGCCTTTAAAAACAGCAAGGTAAACAGAAAAGCCTTGGTCTCAGAAGCCAAGAACTCTCAGATTCTATGCTTCGAGTCTTGGCTTCCCAGTTGAGGGGTTTTGATGTGAGAAAGAATCAATTTGCAGAATATGGAGTTTAATAAAATGTCTTCTTTCTCTGATGGAATAGTTCACTCTTTTGAGTTGAATTTCTTTATCTGACATCTCTTGTATATTTCTATAAAGGAAGTCACTTTTAGGGCTAAAAACTACTATTTTGTCTGTATTATCATGGGATCACAGAATCGTTTCAGTTGGAAAAGACCTTTAAGATCATCAAGTCCCACCGTTAACCTAACACTGCCAATTCCACCACTAAGCCACATCCCTCAGCACCTCATCTATGTGTCTTTTGAATACTTCCAGGAATGGTGTATGGAGGTAACCACCTCCCTGGGAAGCCTGTTCCACTGCTTAGCAACCCTTTCAGTGAAGAAGTTTTTCCTAATGTCCAAAATGATAGCCAAAAGTGAAAGTTTTACCTGTAGGAGAATAAATACAGCTACTTACTAGCCAAAATTATAGCTACCACAGCTATAATTTTTGTGAAAGTACTGAAAGGCCTCATTGGATCCTATTTGTGGCTAAGCAGCTGTCACAAGAGTTTACTTCTCAGATTTTTCAGGGAGCCCTTGCAAAGCAGAATCGATTGCTTGTCACAATGGCATTTGGCAACATCCTACTTTACTGCAATTCAATAGCAGCATAAAACCTCCAAGGACCGCTTTGAAATGGATCAAGGTAATACTGTAGAGACAGTATTCCTGTCAAGCTCTCTTTTGGGAAAGCATACAAGGTGGGAAGCCTAGACAAAGGCAGAAGTGTCAAAGAGTGTACAAAGCCTGTGCAGGGCAGGTAGAGGAAGGTCCCTGTGGTGCTGTTGGAGCTTGGGCAGGGCTGACAAACTGGCAGCAATGTCATGCAACTGGTGCTGCCACTGTTTGCCAGTCTCCTGCTCTGGCACTGCCTCTGGCAGCGGGACAAGCCTTTGCAGCTGCATCCAAGATGTGTTCATGGTGTTGGCTGAAATAGTTAAACAGTGTAGGAAAAGAGGTAAGAAAACAAGCAGAGTGTTTCTATCTGGATGATATTATCAAAGGTGAGATTGCTCATCTGCAGCAAGACATGTAAACTGACAAGCCAGGTAACAGAGTGTCTTGTTTGATACATGCCTGTGCAGCTGGTCAGCTGGAGAACAGCTATAATCCATATGTATTCAAGAGAAAGTGGGTATGGGTGAGGCAGTATGTTTTAGGTCAAAGAATGGTTCTAATAAGCATCTGTGTGGTTCAGTACAGTGAGAAAAGGCAGAGCATGTTTTATCCACAGCGATTCTTGATTCGTTACCTGGACCAAGAAATGGGGAACCTTTTTGCAGAATTGGGATGCACAGAGATGGGTTCTGGCTGCATTCACTGCAGACAGACCTGTTCTCTTTTGGGCCTCCCTGTGCAGTAGGCAGGCAGCGTGCTACACCAGCCCTGAGTGGCATGAAGGAGCATTGTGTGCTTATGTTACTGGTGTGCTCAGTGCTGCTCTCGGGAGGTCTGAGGGCTCCAGATTGTCCTGCATGGGGAATGGGGACACAGTGGGGATGGGCTGTGGAGCATGGCAGAAACCTGTACCACATGGAGGAGACAGGGAACCTTGTGTTTGTATTTCCTAGCAGAGGAAATCTTGAGGATTTATGGCAGCAGGTGCTCAGTCTAAAGTTACTACAGTGCGAGAGGAGCATCCATTTCTGGAGCTGTTTTCTCTGCCTCTCCTAAGTGTTACCATCATTTCTCACAGCTGGCAGAGAAAACACCAGGATATGGAGAGTTGGTCCAGGCTGTGACACTGACACCTAAAAAATGTCATGAATTCCTCCAGTATAGTCTTGGTGAGGCAAGGATAATATGCAATCATTGCACATTACACTGAATTTGTTTGTCTATCTGTCTTCATATGATACTGGACAGTGATGACAACAAATACAGAAGTAACCACATACACAGAATAATGCATACAAATTTGCAGCATGATCTGGACCCACTGCTCCTGTCAGCTGTCACTTCAAGAGTGTTTTGTGAATATGATCCTCACATAGATAACACTGTCTGTTTTCAGCTGGAACAAGAGTCTGAATGAATATTCCCATTACTTTGTGTTACGCAGTGCCTAGAACCAGGGAGTAGAAATATTTATATATATATAGTTATCTGTACTTGATTGGAGCCTCAGAACTGTAAATAGTAGCCAGAGATTTATTTCCAGGATAAGGAAGGCATTCAGATGGAAACAAAATAGTGAATTTCCAGTCAATGTACAGTTTTTCTGTCAGTGCCATAAAGAAAAACTTGCTTTTCTAGAGGTAAGCTCTTTTTTTTTGAAGTAGAAAGGATGGAGGAAATTAACATACATTTTACATTTATTATCATAAGTGTATAAATACAATGAACAAATTAAAGTAACAACAGAGAGAAATGTCTTCTTCAAATGTGGAAAAACTGATTATGTAAATAGTATTTGGGTACTGTAGTTTCTTCTCCCATACCAGCACTTCAAAGAGATACACCAGCACTGCAGAATAAATGGGATGAAGCAGGCACATATTCAGATCTTCCTTCACCCACTGTCCTCCACTCTAGTGTTTCTAAATGTTCATTTGAGCACTTCTGAATTCTCATGTTCATCACTGCACAAATCTAAATCCAGTCCAGGAGCTATCAGCAAAATAACGCATCAGAAATCAATCTGGAAACATCCTATTCTACTGTGAAATCAATATAATGGAGACCAGAACAATATTTTGCATGTCTTTCAGTTCTGTGTGGTTAGTTGCTTTACCCAGGCGAAAGAGCTAATACTTAGCAGAAAGTCTTGCTCTTCGTGCTGCCTTATGTAACCCTGGCTGAACTGCTGCAGAAGTGGCAGTGTCTGATGCAGTACGAAAGCAGCTGATGTTCCAGATGCCAATTTGAATGTTTATTTGTAGTTCACAGAACAATGCTTCTAAAGCTCTAGATCAGGATTTTTAAAGCATTCCTGCTCGAATGCTTCATCTGGCAGCAGCAGCAGCAGTTGTAGGAACCTGAGGGTGTTTATGTGCTATCCGTTGTATGGGAGCCCTTGTTCTGCAATTGTCAGGAGTTTAGCAGTTGAAAAAAAGAATACTGAATGCTTATATTTTGATTTCATAGTCATATGCTCATTAGGGGAATACCCTTGGTCTTTGTTGTGTGCCGCTTAAAAAAAATAAAGTGTATGGCATCTATTTAAAATACATGTATTTAAAAATAGTATCAGGAAAAGGAAACTGATCAGAGCTTTTAATAATTCTAAAATAACAAGCTACCTGAAACACCAGGTAACTGTATTCTATGTAAGACAGAGTTCTCCACTGTGCACTCATAAGTACTGTGTCATTTAAACTGTGGGATATTGCTTTTCCCATATTTCCCAGTTGTGATTGCTGCTTCCTCTACCACCACAAGTGTGATGGATTAGCATCAAATACTCCCATTCTCTTGTCCCAGTTCCTTACAGCCTCTGTCAGGTGCATCTCCATGTTTTCAGATTTAAATATCTATCTATCTAGATACATAATGTCTGCATAGTTTCTAGATATCTGAATCTGAAGAGTTCTCAAAAAGAGTCAGAGATACCCTGTGTCTGATGGCCAAGTACCTTTAAAATTCCCAGGCTTCTTTCTCTTCCTTAGTAGGAAATTCCATTCTTCATTTTGGTCTTAGGAGGTAGGAGAAAATTCCTTGTTCCCCTTATTACAACCACCGTTACTTGAACCTGTGTCAATAGTTGAGGCCTTGCATTTGCCCTTTAGCTATTGAATGCTATTGGAAGCCTCTTATGACAGAGACCTTTTTGGTTTACAGTTTTTAAGTAAAAGCTGCATGGTGATGTCGTAGCGTTGATGAGAATTCCTAAGTCATGCATAAGTTCTAAAGATCATCACAAATGAGACATTAGATAATAGCAAATCAACACAAATATGTGTTGATTTTAGGGAAAAAAAACCCCAAACCAAACAGAAAACAGGCAGAAAATATGACACTAAATGAATATCCGGTATGGTTGGTGTCTTGTTTACTGTTTCTGTTTGTCCTCTGCAGCTGCTGTCTTGTGTAGTTGTTATCTTTGTGTAAGCAGTACATATATTTATTATAATGTAGCATGGTTTATTTGTGATAACTTTTATCTGCACATCCACTTAATTATTTTATCTGTTGATAAAAAGCACTAAAACTATTCAGAAAAAATCTTTATATTATGTGATGTATTTGAGATTCCTATTTCAGCAGGACAGGCGACATTTTCTTGCAGATAATTTGATCAGTAATGAAAAACAGGACTGCCAAGGAAGGACTTAAAAAGCCACATTTTATCTTGAAAGTGAACAGAGAAAGCAAGCAAAAACTGCCAAGAATTCTGAAGGTTAAGCAATTGTCTGAAATTTCTGACTGATTTTCAACATCAGCTTTCAGAGGAAAGCAGGACAGCAGATAATAATTTGAAGCCGATTTTAGAATGCCAGCTTTAAAATTGTTCCTGAGCACTTCCATGAGGATTTTGTACATTCAGAAACTTGAATTTTTTAGAGAAATCGTATGGGTCATTGCTTTAACTGAATTTATGTACTCTCATAAAACTGAGAGACTAAAGACTTCTCTCCCAAGACCATAACCTCCCCCAATCCCAAACCTGAAACCACTAAGGACTGGATTTCTTTCTAACAGAAGACCAGTGTAAAATATGACCGACTTTGAAGTTGATGTTTTACCTTGTATTTAAATTTATGGTTTATAAGCACTGAAGTCCGGACACCAAGTTTGTTGAGACTAATGAGCTGCTGTAGCTTTGTTGAGTGAATACCATACTGTACTAGAAATGAAAGTCATTCGTTTTGAAAACAAAGTCAGTGAAAGAAGTTACACCAACAGCAAACATTTATGAGAGACAGACATCTTTTCATTCACCATGGGCAGCTGCAGTCCAGACAGCCAAATAAACAGAGAGAACTGTGTTAGCGCTCAGTATGTTCTTGCATAAGGCTGACTCTGTTGCTAGTATATATTGATTTAAATCTAGAGCACGCTGAAGGAGGAAAAAAATATAACAGGACTGATGAGAAAACTATTTTATAACTCATTATGAATAAATGGGTAACTTAAGTTCATCTCTACGTGAGGGATTGATAATTGGTAATTTTTCCCCCAAACTCTCATTCTATCAATCTTGCAGACACATTATGCATATGCTCTTCTTCTGGACAAATATTACCATTTTTCAGCTTGTTCAAATTTATGAGTAATCAGCATGGCTTTTAATCCCTGTATAAAGAGTAGAAGGTGACTTATACACAGGTCTTTCCAAAACCCAAAAATGGACTGGGCAGAGTTTACAAATTTTAAATAATCTCAGTGTTATTTTCCCATATGTATACAGCTCCTGAAGTTGCTAGGGGAAGATTCACAGTTGGGAATGAATTTGGTCTCTGCAATTGCCAGTAGGTGAGTAATGGCTTTGTGAGATAAACCACCCCTATAAGTATGTTGCCTTTACTGTAAAGGTGTCTGGGAGCCTTCTGCAAAGCACTAGATCTGTTCTTCTAGGAAAGTCTGTAAAAGAGGCTCTTTTGAAAACAGTTATTTTCTTGTAAAATACGGCTTATATAGAGAATACCCTCATGAAATTTTAGATATAAATTATTAATTTATAGATTCATTTGCAGGCTAGCATAAGGGATAAGAGAGAACCTGATTTTCCCTTCTGTTGTGCAAATCAGCTGAAGATGATACAGCTTATTTAACAGAAAACAATCCTTTTTTTTTTGCCTAATTGTGTAAATGTGAGTTGGGCAAAGAACTGAGTTTTGTGTTTCTTTTACTTAGAAGAAAACTGATACATGTGTTTCAGATTTTTATTACCTGTTTTTTTAGGACTGTTGAAAAATAAGTGCTGCGTGGCACCAGTCCTGCTGAGAAATGATGTGATTACAACTTGTGTTAGTAATGGAAGGGAAGCAGAAGTGTATCATGTGTCAGTGCTGTATCGATCTTATGGTTATCATTGCATTTGTTGGAAGTAGAGTTTTTAATACTTTCAGTGCATGCAGAGGGGTTTTTTTCCATGTTTGGGTGAAATAAATTATTACTCTTGATATCTCATATATGAGGGTAGGACTGGTTTATAACTGGTGCTTTTACTGCTGACAAGAACTTAAGTAGGAGGTTTCATATGATTAAACCTAGGCAAGCTGATGTGATATTTTCTGTACGGTATGCAGGGTACTTAAAAAATAATATGCTTCATAATACTCCCTGCTTTTTAGAAGTCTGCTTACTAGGTGAAAAATCTCCATTTCTTAAATGTTCAGTACATTTTAGGTGTCTATATAGTAAAACCACGAGTGTTTTTTTTAATTTTGGCAGCTAATTTTCCTCAAAAATGTTTTACTAAGTCTCGAATAGGTATAAGTTTCTGTTTCTGAAACTCATTGTGGTATGTCTGGTGATGGTTGAGAATGTTTGCTCCCTGTTTGATACACTCCTGTAGACTGATGGTCAGAAGTTGTCCCTGGCTAGCCAATACTGCAGGGGTGGTAGGTGTTTGATCACCTGCCTTGCAGACAAGCGATCACCTTTCTCCCCGTGTGCTTCTTCAGACCCTTCCCCTCCTGAGTGGCCTCCTGGGTCCTTCTGTGTTTGAATCATTTCATAAACTATTTAGTCTCGTCTTTGAGAAGTCAAGAGTTTACTTTTGACAAAAGGTTGAGTCTACTGTCAGGTTAGCAGGATTATCTTGTTCAAATTGTACAAAACTCTTTTGAGGCGACTCTCCCTATTTCTGACAGGTGGCTGAGCATTGTGACATCGCCTAACATTTTCTTAAGAGATCATTGCTGTTCCTGTTCTTGAGCAAGACGAAGGCCTCAGAAAAAGAGAGACAAAGAAAGCAATCCAGCTTTTATTTTATTTAGGCCTGAGAGGACTCTATTTGATTTACTTTGTGATGCTCATTGTGGACTTGATCCCCATGGTTGAATCCTGGCCAAACAGCATGTTTTGAAGGGACCTGGGTGCGCATATTGTTCTTTCCACATTGCCATCTCATTTGGAAGGAAATCGAGACACATGGGGAAGGAGGGAGCTGCAGTGTGTCCTACCAGGAGTAATGGGCTTATCTTCCTAAAGAGGGCATGAAGGCTCTGGGTGCTTCTGTTCCACCCAGCATGACAACTCCCACACAGGTGTACCTGGTGCATGCCCGGTAGCTGTTTTTCTGGATGGGCTGCTCAAGCTTTGTCTCCAGAGCTTGTAAACTGAGAAGTCCCTTTCAGAAGCAGGAAATACTGCTTTCCTTCAGTAGAAGAGAGCACTGGAAGGGGGAAAAAGCCTTATGTTTTGAAACATGGACAATTTTGAGGAAAAGGATAAAAGACAAGTGGAAAAAGTGGTGGGGGGGGTGGTTTAAAGGTAAATAAGTAAATGCAAATTTAGAAAGAGAATGTAAGTATTTTTAATTTTTCTGGTTTAGGATTCTCAGTAAAACAGCCACAGCCTCTAGCATCAGAAAATTCTAGTTTCAGCCTAAGGAGAAGAAATTTCTGGCCTTGATTACTGCAGAGAGAAGAACTAGGACAAAAGAGGGTATAATCTGCATGTGATTAAACCAGAAATGAGGAGGAAAGTAGTCTTTTTCTGTCTGAAGCAAAGCCAATCTGACAATTTTATTTGTTTGGTCTTTTTTTTCTTTTTTTTCTCCTTTTTGTCTTTTTTTTTTTTTTTTTGGCCTGCTTGGGAAGCAGTACAGCAATGTGAGATAGAGACTATCTTTGGTCTGGCAGCAGAAAGATTTGTGTGAACAGTGCTGAGCCTGAAGATGCAAGGACACTTCAGTAACGTGCTTGGGAAAGGACAGTTAGGGAAGTAATCAAGATGTTCAAAAAGAGCCTGGTCTTTTGGTAAGAATAAACAGCTGCCAAAAGCCCCCCACAACTGGGGCCTTTTTTTTTCCTTCTAAATCAGGTTTTATCCTGAGGTCTATTTTCAAAGGACAGGCTTACTAAACATACTAGTGCAGCTGTATTGCCACATAAGGAAAATTGTTAGCTGGGTAGATGAAAGCCCCTATTTAATTCCCTACCTTGTAAATGAGCAACGACACTATACCACTGCACTGGTCATCCTTTTCCCAACTTTCATAAGATGGTAGAAGACATAAAGCATTGCAAGAAAAACAGAAGATGATGGCATGTGGCATGTTTAACCAACCTCCGCAGTACTTAGTGATTTGTCTTTACTTCACAAGAAGGTCAACACACAATTTTTCTTGATTGCCATGAGCTGTAGGTAAGACATTGTCTCAGGAATGGATATATTGGTGATGTTTGCATTGGAGTGAATTTGTTGTTGGCAGAGATGAACAGGGAGCTTGCTGGCAGAATGAGTAACTCTGGATGTGTATCTTGGAAGATGTGTATGGAAGACAGCAATATGAAAAGCATCAGTAGAATTTTGCATCAGATCAGCACTTTTTTTGGATGAAAATTACAGGAACATTTCATTAATGTGTTCGTCATGAGTTAAAATTGCTTTTACAGAAGACATTTGTACTGGATTAGTAAATGGAAGCATATTTTAGTCTAGGGCTACTGCAATACCTTGATGATGATGTTAAGAAAACATTTCACTGGTCTTGCACAACCTGACTCTTCTCACATAACAGTGGCAGCAGGCAGCTGCACTACTGTCAATAATGCAAGCAGCCATGGAACCAATGTAAATAAGGAAAAGTATCAGAACATCCAGAGGATCCTGTTCACTCCCATGGGTCCTGCGTCTTCTTCCAGCAGTACAGGCGCATGGTAATAGTCCGCTGGCCTCACAATTTTGGCCATTTTGGGAGATTGTCCACCATCTTTCCTTGCATATATTAGCATGGGGACATGCTATGGAAGGGGACTCAGGGCTCAGGAAGGTGAGATTTATACCACTGCTGCTGAAATGTAAATAAGCCACTGAATTGGCAGCATTTGGGAAGCTGCTGCTCGGATTTCTCCCTGTGGAATGAAGATAAGGTGGAGTGATGACCCTCAAGACCCGTTTGCTACCCTCCTTGCATCTAACCATATAGTTTGTATGGAGGGCATCTTTTATTCTGCAAAACTCCAGCCACAGGTTTTAATAGAGCTTCTCTATTACTGAGGCTTGCTAGCTTTTTTGAACAGGGAAATGTGTCAGAGAGAAGACAAAATAGACTAGAAATGCTGCAACAGTGTCTTCTTCTTACTGCTCTTATTTTTGTCTGGGAAAAACTGGTAAATGGGGTCTTAGAGAAAGGCAAGAAAGAGAAAAAGATGTTTGTATTTTGTTAAGCAATAAAAGCAGCCAATTTAAGGCCAATTTCTGGACCGCTAGGCACTATAACACCTGTCATAAATAAGCCTTTGAAGAAGTAAATTACAGTGAAATGATTTAAATGAGAACGGGAAAGAAACTATATTATGTGTTGCTGGTAACTAATTTTACCCTGATGGGACATTTCTCTGGAAGTACTTTTAATTCTGTCAAATGAAGTGGTGTTCTGAGACCAGTGTCTGTTTATTCTTGCTTCACAAATAATGAAAATAATGAAATAAATTAATGAGGGAAAGATTGAAAAAGATAAAAGTGAGAGAGTGCTGAAAAGCTGCATTCCTAGGAAATTTTAGGTGCCTTTCCAGCATTACTGCCTTATATTAATTCTTCAGAAATGAAAGCAAATTTTCCTTCCAAATTTCAAGTGCTGGAGTATAAAATGAAAAGTCACTGATGAAAGTGCAAATCTTACATGATTTGAAAGTTCTTGTAAAAAACGTTAAATTTCACAGAACAAAATGAAAAGAAGAATCCTTTTCATAAAAGAAAAATCTACTTTGAGACTTTTGACATGTGGCTGGCATTTCAAGAGTGGAGATGTGGGGCCAGATTTAAAGTTGGCAGTTTAAATCAAAAAGCTATTTACTATCTCCATTAAAAAACAGTGACCATTTATTTACATTTAATAAAAGGAAAATAACTGACACCTCAATTGGTAGCTACGGAAACAGCCCTAAATCTGTGACCATTTTCTGGTAGTACATTAATTATTATTTTTCCGTAACCTCCCCAGAGAATGGAATTAATGACACATCAGGAGGTGTGAAGTGTTTTATTTCTAAGATCAGTGGACCTACTTACTTGTTTAAGTGAAGTGCTTAAAGCAGCATATTTTAATTTCTCTAAGGGAAGCCTTTAAAGGACCAATGCCATTAAAAAAAAAAACAAAACAAAACAGGAGAAGTTTTAAATTACTGTCTTAGTTTATTATTGGTGTAATCAAATGGACTTAGTTTTGTAAACAATAGAATTTTTATTGGGAAGTTAATTTCCTTGTTTACTAAGATCAAAAGGAAAAAGTGAAAGTCAGTTTGACTTTTGGTTGTTTTAATGGCTCAAGTCAGAGTTTCTGGGCAAACAAGGTCACATTGATAGAGTCATCTTAAAAAGTCAAACAGATTCCTGTTAAGTTTGTTTCTACAACATTAATGGACATTTGTCACAATTACTGAGCTACATGAATGAGACTCGTGGCTTTGCCATGGTGGAATATATATTCATCAATTGTTTACTTGGCTTAGAAAAGCTTAACTTACTTTTACTTAGTCTTTTCTTAACATTGATGTGCTTGTTGTATGTACTTCTGCTGCGTAAAAACTGTAATGTGGGTTTTCTAGTAGCGAATTACTTGTCTGCGAGCGAGACTGGCTCATGCCATCCCTCGGGAGGACCTTCTTGGTGTTAGGAGTGGGCAACAAACGCTCCTGCAGACCAGGAACTTCAGAGGAGTTCCATTTGGGTGCAGACTTCTGCCTGGTCACCACTTGTTCATTTGTAAGCTTGTCTGCAATAGAAGTCGCTGAAAAGTGGGGAAGTGTAATGTTCCGAAATGCTGGGGTTTGTACTAATTTTTTTTTTCATTAAGTAGAACTATGAATATGCAGTGATATTTTTTACCTTTGTCTGGCCTCATAATTAAATTATTATCACTCTTTGTTTTCTGTTTCTGGCCTTAGTGGAAAGCTTTGTGTCCTGTTTAGATTTCTTTTCTACTCTGCTAGTGCATGCAGAGGTATCTGTGTTGCAGCATATTTAAGAGTAGGTATTTTTTTTGAGATAAACAATACTTCTGCCTAGAGCTGACAGTTGTATATAAACTCTGGTAGGTTTTTGTGGGAAACGCTCAAGAACTTTTAACTGGCTTACTTAGAAACAAGCTCAAACATTAGCAGAGCTGTAGACTCTTGCAAATAGGCATTTGCGCATTTAATTATTTATAAATGAGAACAATTTTATATAAATGACATCAGACTCATTTTTTTTACAAGCAGCAAGTTAAGAATGACCAAAACTTAGAAGATACACTATGTAACAGGACAGTTTGGGGAAGTATATTGGGCATATGTGTCAGGGGTTGGTAGCAGGGTCTGAAGGGTGCCCTGTGCTTGTCACAGTGGGATCCAGACAGCTCTGAACCCAGTGTGAGCACCCCATTGTGTGACAGCCACAACAGCACGCAGCACCTCTGGAGTGACAGCTGCTGCTGGGGGAGAGACAGGCAGGGAGTTGCTCTTGATACTGGGAGGGAGAGGTTGCTGATGAGACATGTGGCTAAGGTGTCCTCCTGGAAGAAGTCACTCCATCCAGAACAGGCACCGATTGGGTGAGTTACCCCTGGTGGGGCGCAGATAACCTCCAAGGGGCAGTGACCACGGGTGGCCCGTGCTGGGGCAGTATTTGCTTAGTTGTTCATATTCTTTTTTTTTTTGTCTCCAAAAACCAAAGCAGTGATCAGAGTGAGCAGTGATGATCTGGCAATGAATTAAGTAAAAATTTCCAAAGTCAAGACCATTTTGCCTACAACAAAAATTAAAAAGAAGAGCTTGCAAACATAGGTAGCTTAAGTCTAGCACACTACCTTTAAAAGCACGTTACGTTTCTCTCTGCATTTACTGTGTCATAGTCTGGCAACATTACAGCTATTTCCAAGATATCAGCTTCCTTCTTCCCTGTTCTGCAAATTATTTTACCTTCTTGACTTGGTTCTGTGGGTTGTCCCTTTATTTTTAAGACAGTGTTAACTGTTTCTAGTATCCACCTTTGTGCTGCTGCCAGTAAATCAAAACCCCAATTCCACCCTTCCCCCAACCCAAACTAAGGAGTGAGTGGCAAAGAAAAGGCAAAGACTTGATGTCACCATGAAGGAAGGGCAGCAACCATGAAGAGGGACGCCTGGCTGCTTTGGAAGCTTGGGGTCTTGTCTGTCTGTAATTATTTTTTATTACATTAGCAGGCATTTGGGAATAATGGATTGTGCCTTTGGAATAGACAGTAGTGGACACCATATTCCTTTATACTCACAGTAAAAATGCAGAGACTTTTTCTTTATACATGGAATAACATATCCAGGCTAAAAGTAATTATTTAATAACCTTTCAAAATGGAGATTCCTGGTTTTTTATTGCCACTCAGAACCTGTGTCTGTTCCTAGTAGGATCAAATGTATTGAACCTTTGAACTGTGACAGTAGGTATTGATAACTCACTGTCAGTAGCTGTGCAAGAGCTATAAAACCTATCAGTTCTTCTGTGTTTAAATCTTTCATTTGTGATAGTGTATGCGGAGCTCTGTCAAATATCTGTAAGATATTTTTTCTGCAGAGCATCTGGCATATTGCAAGTCAGACGAAATAATTTAATGTTATTAGCTACCTGAGTAATGCAGAGATTGCCTTGATCAAGGTGGGGCGCTGGAAGCATTTACAGCTCTGTGGGCTGCCTGTCAGGCTTCGCATTAGACATCGTACTGATGCTCCTCAGTCTCTTGGAAAATCATCAGTTATTCTTTTGGTTAGGTGAAACTCGAGTATTTGGTTCAGTACATGTTTCCAAACTGAAATGGCAGGAAGTGTGAAGAGAGGAGATAGAAAATAAAGCATACCAAAAATGATCAGTTCTGAATAAAACAAAGTACTCTTTGATTTATTCCAGTACCTAATCACAAGTATGTGAATAAAACTGTGGGCCTAAGGTAAAAGTATGGGAGAAAGAGAAGTGGATTTAAGAAAAAATGCTGCACTATATTGCAATATAGTTGATAGAATTACACTCTAGCTAATGCATGCTGTGATTTGTCATTCATTTTAGACACCTAGTTTTCTCCCATCTGATAACATTTTAGGTGTTTTGACCTCTGCTCTTCTATTTAACCTGCATTCTGAAATTTTGGGAGGTTGTGTCTTTCCTAGATTCAATTTCACCTTATTTATGATTTCTCCAAGATTTTTTTTAGTTATTGCCCAGCTACCAGAATGAGTTAAATGAGCATACTAAAACATGCAAAGTCAATAAAATATAAAAATGAACAAGTTTAGAAATTTTAATTTGACTGCCTGAAGCCAGATCTGTTCCTAACGTTCCGAACTTGATTCTGGTCTCATACTACTGTATATCAAAAATGACTCCCCCTCTACCCACTTAGTATAACTAGGTAGGTGAGAACAGAATTGAGCCTGTGCTTTTTTCCTCTCCAACAAGATTTCCTATTCTGCTGTTTGTCTAAAAGTAAATCATGGAATAAAAAGCTTTATTATTCCTTGAACAGTGATAACTATAGTATCTGAAATGTCTCACTATCATTTTGAGGTAAATCAAGCTTGTAAAACAGCTTGACTATAAAGTTTCAAAGGGCATGAGTGATTTGACTTTTCATGCATGAGGATGGAAGGGGACTTTGAAGTCTTGCATTCTCAACATTTCCTCGTCCTATTCAATCCCCCAACATTAAATTGTATCTTTCCCCATTATGCAGTGTGGAAACATCTGTCAGAGTGTGGCAGCAACAGAAGAACAGTGCCTTTTTTTTTCCCTTTCTGTGGGATGTGTGCTAAGAGTCAAGTTACTCTACTCTTTTTATTTTTTTATATATATTTGCTAAAGATATGCTGACTTCAAAGGGCATAGTTTTTGTCTCTTTAGAGAAAAAAAATAAAGCACATTGCTAACACTTAAAAAGAGGAAGGAAATTACTGAGAAAAAATTACTTGCTTGTCTATTTTTCATGACAACAAGGGAAGATGACATATTCCAGTAACATTGATAGGAGTGAAAGGAATCAGCAAATCTAATCCTTTAGATCATGAATCTCCAGGATGCAATCTAAGGGAAAATCCTTGCACACATCTGTAGTAGTATCACTGGACATTATACTGCTTGGCTTTAGTGCCAGGGTTTGGGAGGATTTTCCTGCTCAAAGAAGTTGTGTGTTGGGGTATAGTAGATAGCATATTCTCACATATGAAGATGTAAATGAAAATGCCCTGAGCTGGAAAAGAAGTATTTGCATGTTTTTTATATAGACTAAAAATGTCTCAGGAATAAAAATTCTAATGTCTGTGGTAAAAAGAAAATTATAATTGGAAAAATGATAATTTCATCTAGAAATAAATGAGGGGATACATAAATTATCTCTTTATTTAACTTCAGTACTGCGATGACAAATATTGACTGCTTTGCAAATGTAGTTAGCTGTCTCTTCTGAGAGCAGTTTTTTATAGAGAAGCAATGATTGTAAAAGATGCCACTGAAAGCCCCACTTTTTATAGTGGTCTCTTTTTAAGTTTTCATCCTATCATCTTTAATTTATACTGCTTTCCATTTGTAGCTAGAGCTTTCTCTAAAACATTCCTGTAGGAAAAAGCTGCTTGCAGGGGTGGACTGGATGCAGCAGAATGATGAGATTTGTCCATTAGTACCTCAAAGTGTAGAAAATTGCATCTCAGAGCTGTGGAGTTCTGTTTCAGATTTCTCCTGCATATTGGTGAAATTATTACAGTGTCTGTAAGATGTATATAATTAGATGCTGTAATGGGAGTTCAAAAGTACTTTCATGAATGTTTGGAATGCTCAAGTCTAGTAACACCTGATATTTTTTCTCTATTTTCCCTTCTTGGTAAGCTCTGACAAACCTCATTCATATGCTGTTAAGGTGTACTGGCATACACTGGCTTATTTCAAGCACCAGGATAAAGATATTTATCCAACCTGTCTGTGACTGCTCGAAGCTTGATGAATGCTAAATCATGTTCCTGGTGCAGTTAGGTTGCACCTTAAAATAGTAGCACTGGTAAGATTTGGAGATGTGTAACTGTAAATGGATTTGAACCTCCAGTGTATTGGAACTAGTTGTCCTGTGTCACCCGTTTGGCATTTTGCTGCCGCTCTATTGCTTTCATTGACGTCCTTAGCATGAATGGAAAAAAAAATCAGAGGTGAATTACAACTCCTGATTCAAGTGAATAGATTAAATAAACTGAAATATCTTCATAGGTGCTCCAAGCTTGCTGGAAGACTTTTGGAGGTAAAGCTGTTGCTCATGTTTTTCTAAAGTCATTTTTTCGTGCTTATTATCAGAGGACATCTCCTCCATACAAACTCCTGCTGACCCAGTTTCCAAGCATTTTATCTAGCTTAACCCTTATTTTCACCTTCTCTGCAGTTGTGCTGAGCACTGTGAGTTTCAGTATCTCATTTATAGCACTTTGGCAGAGACGGTATTTGCCAGTTACCTACCAATCATCCGTTACACAATCCAGGTTAAAATACTCATAAAATAAGCAATTTGTTTATAAATAGGAAAAGAGAAAGCTACACCATTGCAAGGGTTTTTGAGAGGAGATAACAAGTAAAGGAAGATCACACTTAGATTTAGTTATCCTTGCATCAGCTTCAAAGCTTCTCCTATACTGTCTAGTTGTTTGCAGCATCCATGTAGTCATGTGGCTGGGCATTACGTTCTTATGCATAGGAAAACTATTCTTACACAAACTCTACATTTTTATTCATGGAACAGAAATTTGATCTGGATGTGAATGATTCCTTTACACCTACTCTGGCCTGTGGGTCTGCTCAGATTCACATCATCATCCTTTTCTCCTTTCTTGCCTGGATAAAGCCACTCCTACCTGATGGCAGAGATAGTTAAGTCCCCTCTCACTGGACTGTTGAAAGACCCAGTGCTGCATTAAATTCTTAGGCCACAATTTGGCAGCCTGATGTGAGGTGAAACAATCTTCTTCACCAGTCAGGGCAGTGTTCATGCTCTGTGTATAGTTTTTTCAGTGTTTGAATCTTACATTGTATGGCACAGATGTGGCATGTCAGTCTTGCTTTGTCCAGTCATTTAAGTGGAATTAATACATGTGGCTTACTGGTTTAGATTAGACACAAATAATCAGTCACTTTTCCATGGCTGACCCTTAATCTGCCACTGTGATAGTGGGAGACAGTTGTGTAGGAAGCAAAACTATATCCCGTTGCTCCCAAGTAGGTCCATTTTTTAATTTTTTTTTTTTCACCTATCTGAGAGAACACAAAGGAAAACAGGGGAAACATTTCCCCTTGGCCTGAATGAAGCTTTCTTCATGCTGGGTGTTGTAAGATTCCTCTGTAGTGCTGATCAGGCAGCTGAATCTATTCAGGGAGAAGGAATGAGGCAGCATAGTTTGTGTAAGAATACACACTGGCATGGATTTTTTGGTGTTGGTAGTGTGTTAGTCCTCCGGGTAGGCTGCCTGGGAAAGAAGTGCAGGATCCAGGACCAATGTTTAGTTTAAACTTTCTAAAATTTTCTTTTCTTCTGGCTTATTGAAATGCTTGGGGCTTTGAACTGACTTCAAGAATGGATTTTTTTCACTTTCAGCTGTCATGGAGGTGGTGTAAAGTCCAGCTGCTTTTTTGAAGTGTATAGCATATTTTTTTCATTGTTTTTGTTAGCACTAAATCAGGTCATCAGTGACTTTGGATTAAACACAGAGCACCATTTATAGTTGGCCAGTCTCCTCAGAAATGTACTGAGAACATCATCTTATGACTGTATTCTTCTTCTACAACTAATACATGATTTCCCTTGCTTTCTGTAGTATGATACACAAATATTTGTTAGGTGGTAACATTTAGCCTTATCTGTTACTGTGGATATCTGTGTGTTTCCAGCTATTTCTGTACATGTGAACAGTAAGCAAAACCATGAAGATCAGTACTGCATTGTTGTATTAACTGCAAGGATCATGTTTATATTTCACACTTTTGTTGGAGTGTCTCTTTTGCCATTGCACTCCCACCAGTATTTGGAAATACTTGCCTTTATTTTCCAGCAATTTTTTTAATGGACAGAATTGTGCAGTTCCATTGAGTGAGACTGTGGCATAATTTAGGCAGAATGTGATTTCTTTTTTAACACTTTATGACTTTTCTAAATTTGGCAGTTATTTTCTTCCAGTCGTTATCTACTAAAATCAGCAACTTGACTGGATTTGCAGGTCTGGCTTCGACATTGATTTGGGATTGGATATGTCAAAAAAGGTGAAAAGTATTCCTCTCATTTTGAGGGAATTGCCTTGTTCTGTTGTGCACTCGCAAAATTGAACATCTTTATTGATAATACAAATGTAACTTCCTACTATAAGAAACAAAATGTAAAGATCAGTTCAGGTTTTTATGTTATAGTTCTCTGTTTAAAGCTTATCTTTTAATTAACTCATCACTGAATAAAAGCACATACAGTTTTGGTAGACAGTAAATCCATTCAAGATTTATGCCCATTATATGAAGTAATTTGAACTTTATGTCTTTGAAAACAGCTGGGAGTTTGGGCTGGATGATGTCCAGAGGTCCTTTCCAATGTAAATTACGCTCTGATTCTATTGAGTGGAGATATGTGTCAAACCTTTCATTGTTTAATTAAGATAAATTTTCCTGTGATGTGTGAGGTATATATTTACTAGACACATTTTACTGTAAAAAGGTGCTATTCTGATTCCTAGGAAGTTGTAACATGTTACCTGGGATGCTGAACATGCTGTTATTTCCTCTGGGGACTCAAAACTTCCATACAAATAGTTCCACTGTAAACTTTTGAAGAGAAAAAGCTCTGTGGTATGAAAGGTGTGAAAAGGAAGGTGTGAAACAAAACATAACCTTTTAGGGAAGCAATGGCTGGAACCTTCTCAAAATAACATATACATTTATTGTTGACTGATTCTAATATTTGCAGTGCAGTGATACATGAAACCCCATGCTTGTTAGACTGGAATATCTTTTTCTCTATATTCCTCCTGATGGGATTAATCTTGTCTACCATATTTAACTAATCCTACAGCTCCATAACGAATCTCTTTGTAATTAGAAGATAGCTACAATTAACAGTTGCACACGAAATCAGATCACTAGTCCTTGAGAATCTGGGCCTATATTATTCATTAAATCAATGAAATTTATGAAAATAATTGCAGTATTTAGAATGTGAAGGACTCTCTATTTAAAATCAGGATCATTAAAATCACCCAGCCTAAGGGTATGCTCCACCAGTGCTCTCTATTGAAAAATTACTTTAAATTTTAAATAATATTGTTTTAAATACAGATGTTACATTAAAAGTAGTATCAGTTTGTAATGATTTACTTATATACTTAAATGACCAGGATTATATTCTTCATTTCCATAAGAAAATATGTGTGTGTGAGAGAAGTTAATCTGAGAATTTTTCAGTAACAAAGTTATTATCTGTAATATAATTTTTGATGGATTTCCACATATCTATGCTCAAAATTCCCAAAGAATTGCAAAATTCCCTGTTGAACAAAACCCAGTTGCATTATGACAATGAGATTTAGATATAGGAGGAAAATAAGCTCATTGTGAAAAACCTGGGATGAGAAAAAGTGTTTGACTTTGAAACAGTACACAGGCAAGCAGTGAGAGAAGTTTGAGATGACAGTGCTAACGGTGAATCTGCTTGGCTGTCAAACTAAATTCAAGCCTTAATATAATTTCTGTGTAACTTCTCTATAGTTTAATCTTCTTTCTTCTTTCAGCCTTTATGTAAAAAAGGCCAAATCTTCTCAAGTGAAGGCCTATCTACTTTAGCAGAACAGGATGAATTTATATGAATTACCATGAAATTATTTTACCCATATCTTTTTCTTGTATTGCAATTGAAATAAAATCCCTATAAGAGAATGGACAACTTTGATCTGTATTCATGAATCTAGTAGGTATTGGTGTTCCTAAAAAAAAAAAATAAAATAAATAAAATAGCCTTTTGAACAATGAGGCAGAGGGAAATAAGTGTATGAATACCCTCTCCCTCTTTCTGTTTTTCTTGGAGGAGTATTATGAGTAAAATACATGTAATTTTTACAGGTCAAAACTGGAAAATATGGTAATGATTGATTCTTACTCATACTAGATTTGGTACAGTTGTCCATTACTTCATTAATGTTCAACCTTCGCATCTCACACCTGTGCCTTTTGCCCTGCAAAAAAGATTTGTCTGGAGTGAAAGGGGAAAGGAAACCTGGGCTACCTGTTTTACAACAACACTACTTCCTTCCTAAGGAAGTAGCAGCCGGCTTGCTAGCACTGTTGCTTCCCAGGGTTCATGTAAAGATTGCAGTCTTCATGGCTACCAAAACCTGAACAGTTTCTCAAGTTGTAAATCACTTTGTGGTTTTCAAAAGATTAGGGAAAGGACAATGTTGTGTGAAAGATGTTGGGACAAGTCACATGTACAAAGATTTATTGGCAAGGTTTGTAGCTGATGGCATGTATTGACTCCAGTGGTGAAGAAACATAAACAAAAGAAGAGAGACAGAGACAGAGGGAGAAAAGGGTAAGGACAAGCTCTCTCCAGTGTCCATCTGGGAGGAGAAGCATCAGGGTGATCCAGATGAACATTGTTCCTTGTGCAGTGGGTGGTTCTCCCTGTAAGCGTAGTGACTATATGGTCTTCTTCAGAACCTGCTCAGGCTCTGAGATGATTGTTCCTGCATGTGATTCTCTTTAGTGCTGGCTGGAGCACAACATAAACCCACAACTGAAGAGAAGGGAAAGGGGAAAAAAAGAGGTGATACCCACACCAGTGGCAGCCCTTTCCCGTGAGAACCCACCACAACAACACTGTTTGGGTTGGCATGTGCAGGCCCATGGGCATAACAGCCAGAGTTGCAAATACAAAAGTTTGAGTGATACAAGAGGCCGAGGTCCCGAAGATACTGTTCAAGAACTAAAGTGGTAATCTCCAGCTGTGGTAATGTCTTTGGGAATGAATTAGCAGATAATTTGAAAACCTTTAGGAAAGGCAGGTGTTGCAGGGGGATAACACAGACTTTGGAGTAAGTGCTACAAAAACCTGTCTTAGCCTCATGACAACTAAATGCTATCCACTTTTCCTTGTTTACTTTTTTTTTTTCCTCAAAGTTTAGATTATCTTAACATGTTTTTGTCCATTCTTCTGACATCATACACTTCTAGGCATGCTGTTTCTATGATTAATAACATTTTCCAAGGAGGTGTTATGTCCTATTTTGGCAGCTCTCCTAAAGAAGAAATCTGTTTCCTTGCTTTCTATTAACATTATTACCACTCTGTACACAGTCACAGTATCTGATGGCAGTCATTGAGAGGCTTCTTTCCTTGGCAATTTCTTCTCTGGTTTGCCCAAAAATGTATGCTTAGGAAAAAACATAATTTGCAAAAAGCCATCCATTCAGGTTCTCAGGTTTCTGTAAGTGCAATCATAACGGCTCACTCATTTCAATTTGCCACCTTTCCTTTGCATCAGGTTGTGTCTCAAGCTGTTAAATGGCACTGTTGATCTGTGCACGGGATATCAAAGTTTCCTTTATTCAATCTCTTCATTGTCCTGTTTCTTTTCTACCAGATGTACCCCAACCATGACTTTTTAATCACCCTTCTGATTATTTCTACCTCATTCTGACACCTGCCACAGCAAATGTCAGCTTACCAGAGGTCTTGTCCTTTGCTGACCTTTGCATATCTCAAGGAAAGGAGGCCTCCTGCTTTCTAGCGGAAGTGACTATTCTCAGTGTTATCATCTGCATACTTCTGCTTGATAGTAGGTAAGGTCAAGAAGAGGCATGCCCTCCTTCCCTGGGAAGCTGCTGTGTTACTGGGTACCATACCCGGCATCCCGGGGTACTTGTTGCTCTCTGAAACATCTTATGCAGCTCAGCACACAGAGGTGCAGTTACTCTGCCAAGCTGCACTATGTATTTTCTTCTCACCATGACCCCTCCTTTTCTTGGTGGTTCTCTGATAAACACAAACACAGATTTCCAGGGCTTCTTGATGTATTAAGGCTATTCTGATGGTTGCAAAGTTCTCGTGAGTCAGTATGTCAGAAGCATGGGTCTGTCAGGGCTTAGACTTCCTCAGGGTTTTGGGTGGTGCTTTGCTGGACATAGTCTTGCAGTCATGCCCTGGGCTACGTTAAGAAGAGCTATGACAGCCAGTTGAGGGAAGTGATTGTCTCCCACAACTCAGCACCGGTGACACCAAGTTTGGAGTTCTGGGTTGTGTCTTTTATTTGAAGAAAGGTTGAGAGAGCTGGGACTGTTCACCCTGGAGAAAAGAAGGCTTAGGGGGGGATGTTCTCAATGTGGGGATTTGTTCTTTGGTTGCGGTTCATTTTTTTTTTTAGTGGAGAGAAAAGAATAGCATGAGGTATTCAAGAAATACCATGGATTAATACAATGTCATTGTGATGCTTGATTCTCTGTTCTTCTACTAATAATTGCTGACATTTTGTCTTTTCAACCACTGCTATAATTTGGTTTTTCAAAGTGCTACTCACAGTGACTCCTGTATCTTTTTATCTGAAGTTGTAGTAACTGACACGAGGCCTGCTTTTGTAAGTGTTCTGTGAAGGTTGTTTTTCCCATGCATGCTATTTTGCATTTATTGCATTGGATTTCAACTGCTATTTTATGGCCGAGTCACAGTAGTGTGAGGCACTTCTGCAGCTTTTCCTATGTTTTGTTGGTTTTGAATACCTTCAGTAGCATTAAAAACCCATCAAACATTGCCACATCACTGCTTCATTCCTTTTACAAAAACATTCAGGAAGACAGTGAATAAATATTCTGAAGTTCTCCAGTACAGTCTCTTCAGTATAAAAGTTGACCATTTTTTACTGGTTTTCACTTCCTATTTTTACCATTTACCAGTCCAATTTGCCTCCAGTTGGCACTGTCCTGGTATTTGGGAAGTGATGAAAATCAACACACGTGGTCCAGAACTCTTACAAGATGCTTGAGCATAGTTTTACATACTCTTATAATAATTGATCAGATTCACTGTTAGACTTCTTTCATGCCTAACATGTAGAAAAAAACTCCTTGGATCTCCTAAAGCATAGTGTATTCATCTTCTGCTCTCACTAGCTTATTATAATTCTAATTTGAACTAATTGCTGTCATTACTCATATTTTCTGTGTATGTGCAAGCCTGCATATTTTAACATGGACTTTCACATCCCTTCTATCCAGGCTAGTCTTTTATGAAATTTATACTTCTTTCACTGTTGTGTTTGTTTCTTCATTTTAGGGCAACTTTGAAAAAGTTACCAATATATGTTCTTATTAGACTGCTTTTAAATTTGAGGCAGAAGTGCTCAAATGTTGTAGGATTACTGCCATAATAGTCTGAGTGAAATTACTTTTTATTGCCTGGGATTTCAGTCTGTTTGCATACACTGTACAATTATTTGGGTCTCTTTTGATTTTCCAATTTTAAAATGTTTTAATCTAATTGCAGTTCAGTTTAGACCTGTGTGGTACTGTTCTGAAAAGGATGCAGTGTAGTCTTAGTCAGAGTTAAATATGTCTGGCTTTACTTTTACAGTGGCATGGAAAGAAGAGGCTTTGGTTTTAACAACATGCTCTAATTCCTTTATCTCTGGTATTATATATAAAAAATAAATAAGTTAAAAAAAAATAAACTGAGATAGTACTAAAGAGCATATCAGCTATCCCTTTTAGAGAAAATGCTGTGATGATCAGGAATACTTCTGTTGTCGGTTTCTGATCTTGATATTTATGAGCAAAACACAAAAGGGAAGAATAACAAGGGTGAATGATGTATTTATTCTCTATCTCTGATGCTTTTCCCTTGTCTCATCACTGAAAAAAAGAAAGACATATTTTATTGTATTCTCATCCAGTTAGAGACTCAAATCACTGCAAGCCATTGTTGGGCTATATAGCACTTTATAGAGTCACAGAATGGTTTTGGTTGGAAGAGACCTTTCAGATCATCAAGTCCAGCCATCAGCCCAGCACTGCCAGGTCACCAGTAAACCTCAGCACCATGTCTACACAACTTTTAAATATCCCAGGGATGATGACTCCACCACTTCCCTGGCAGCCCAGTTCCGGTGCTTTACAACCCTTTTAGTAAAGAAATTTTTATGGATATGCAACCTAGACCTCCCCTGGCACAGCTTGAGACCATTTCCTCCTGTCCTGTCAGTTGTTAAATGGGAAAAGAAAGCAACACCCACCTCGCTACAGTGTCCTTTCAGGTAAAGATCAATAAGGTCTCCCCTGAGCCTCCAGTTCTCCAGCCTAAACAACCCCAGTTCTCTCAGCTGCTCCTCATAAGACTTCACCAGCTTTGTTGCCCTTGTGTGGACATACTTCATCATCTCAATGTCCTTCTTGTAGTCAGGGACCTAAAACAGAACACAGTATTTGAGGTGCAGCCTCACCAGTGCCAAGTAGAGGGAAACAATCACTTTTCTAGTCCTGCTGACTACACTTCTTCTGATACAGGCCAGGAAGCTGTTGGCCTTTTTGGCCACCTGGGCACACTGCTGGCTCTTGTTCAGCCAGCTGTTGACCAACAGCCTTTTCCAGTCCCTTTTCTACTGGGCAGCTTTCCAGCCAGTCTTCCCCAACCTGTAGGGTTGCATGGGGTTGTTGTGATCCAAGTGCAGGACCTGGCACTTAGTCTTGTTGAATCTCATACCGTTGGCATAGGCCCACCAACCCACACTGTCCACATTCCTCTGTAGAGTCTCCCCACCTTCAGGCAGATCAGCACACCCGCCTAACTTGGTGTCATCTGCAAACTTACTGAGGCTGTGGGGATTGAGAGCACACTCAGTAAGTTTGCAGACGACACCAAATTGTGTGTGAGTGTTGATCTGCTCGAGGGCAGGAAGGCTCTTCAGAGGGACCTGGACAGGTTGGATTGATGGACCGAGGACAATTGTGTGAGGTACAATAAGGCCAAGTGCCGGGTCCTGCATTTCAGTCACAACAACCTCAGGCAACACTACAGACTTGGGGATGAGTGGCTGGAAGGCTGCCCAGCAGAAAAGGACCTGGAGGTGCTGATGGACAGCCGGCTTAGTATGAGTCAGCAGTGTGCCCAGGCGGCCAAGAAGGCCAGCAGGATCCTGGCTTGTATCAGGAATAGTGTGGTCAGCAGGAGAAGGGAAGTTATCGTGCTTTTGTACTCGGCACTTGGGAGGCCTCATCTTGAGTACTGTGTTCAGTTCTGGGCCCCTCATTATAGGAAAGACATTTGAGATGCTGTCACGTGTCCAGATGAGAGCTACCAAGCTCATGAGGGGTTTAGGGAACAAGTTGTATGAGGAGAGGCTGAAGGAGCTGGGCATGTTTAGTTTGGAGAAGAGGAGGCTGCCCTCTACAACTACCTGAAAGGAGGTTGCAGAGAGGTGGGTGTTGGCCTCTTCTCCTTAGTAAGTACTGACAGAACCAGAGGAAATGGTCTGAAGTTCCAGCAGGGGAGGTTTAGATTAGATAGTAGGAGGAAATTCTTTACAGAAAGAGTGGTGAGGCACCAGAACAGCCTGCCCAGGGCTCCACCATCCCTGGAGGTATTTAAGAAACAGGTAGACCTGGTGCTTCAGGACATGGTCTAGTGGCAGGCATGTAGAGGGTTATTTTTTGTGTTTTGTGTTTTTTGTGGTTTTGAAGTCATGTTTGATTAGGGTATTTAGGTGTTTGGCATTTTTTTGTTAGGTGTTTTTTTTGTGTCTTTTCTAACCATGAATATTCTGTGATTCTGCCCTCAATCCCTTTGTCCAGATCCTTGATAAAGGTAGTTAAGAAAACAGGCCACAGCACTAAGCCCTGGAGAACACAACTGTGACTGGCCACCAATTGGATTTAACTCCATTCACCACCACTCCTTGGGGCTGGCCATCCAGTTTTTTATCCAGTGAAACATGTGCCCATCCAAGCCATGAGCAGACAGTTTCTTCATGAGAATGCTGTGGGAAACAGTGTCCAAATCTTTACTAAAGTCTAGTTAGACAACATCCACAGCTCTTCTCTCATCCACTGTGCAGGTCACCTTGTCATAGAAGGAGATCAGGTTGGTCAAGCAGGACCTGCCTTTCATATACCCATCCTGACTGGGCCTGATTTCCTGGTTGCCCTGTATGTGCCTCATGATGCCACTCAAAATGATGTGCTCCTAGCACCAAGGTCAGGCTGACAGGTCTGTAGTTTTCCCAATCCTGTGAAAATGTGGGTGTCACATTTGCTAACCTTCAGTCAACTGGGACCTCCCCGGTTAGCCAGGACTGCTGGTAAATGATGGAAAGGGGCTTGGTGAGCACTTCTGCCAGCTCACTCACTACCATTGGGTGGATCCCATCTGGCCCCATAGACTTCTGTATGTCTTAAGTGATGTTGTAGGTCACTGTGAAGTTGTCTTTCTGCTTTCAGGGACCTGTCAGCATTGTAACAGAACAAAATTGTCTTGACTAATTAGACTATACTGTGGTTGAAACAAGGGTGACAAGATAGAGAGGTAAGACGATAATTAAGGGAGGAAGAGAATGATAGTACAAATGGGTGTTAGAGAGTGAACCAAGTTCTGTCTTTTCTGAGTGTGTTCAGGAATAATCTCAATGGAGCTAGAGATGATGGTCGCTAAGTCTCCTCTTTCTGTAGCAGGAAGGACCAAAATTGTTATGGATTATTGGATCACTGTTGATGCTCCTTGGGTCACTCCTTCCAGATCCCTTATCCCTCTTACTGATCTCATTCAGTGAAAGAAAAGATTCCGTGACATAGAAAGCAATCACACAGTAGACGGCACTCAATCCGATTATATCTTGATTATTTAAAATGTGAATTTTCCTTCCTTTTCTGGAGTCTTTCATCTTATTGTCATATTAATCAGTGATTTTAGCAGCACATTTGAAGGTCCCTTATTGCAGTTATTTTCAAATATCCATATTCCTTCAGTCAACTTGCTTTGATTCTATTCAATTTTGCTAATGGTTGTGGTTAATTTTTTGGCAGAGGCTGTAACGGCTGTTTGTTTCCTGATGACATTTAAACCCAGACCTTTGCACAAAAGAAAGGGATTATTAGTTTGAGAGTTGCTCATGATCAAGAACAAGTCATGATTCCTTTTTTCCTTTTTTCCTTTTTTCCTTTTTTCCTTTTTTCCTTTTTTCCTTTTTTCCTTTTTTCCTTTTTTCCTTTTTCCCTTTTTCCCTTTTTCCCTTTTTCCCTTTTTCCCTTTTTTTCCCTTTTTCCCTTTTTTTTCCCTTTTTCCCTTTTTTTTCCCTTTTTCCCTTTTTTTCCCTTTTTCCCTTTTTTTTCCCTTTTTCCCTTTTTTCCTTTTTTCCCTTTTTTTCCCTTTTTCCCTTTTTTTTCCCTTTTTCCCTTTTTTCCCTTTTTCCCTTTTTTTCCCTTTTTCCCTTTTTTTTCCCTTTTTCCCTTTTTTTCCCCTTTTTCCCTTTTTTTTCCCTTTTTCCCTTTTTCCTTTCCTTTTCTTAGTATTTGTTTTTGTTGTTACTGTTGTTATAAAACTTATCTGCATGAATGGACCTTTGTGTTCCAGTCTTTCAGCTCTTGGTGACAATAGACCATCCTTCACAGCAGAATAAGGCTGTTATTGTAGGTGGCACTGGAGCACTAGTCGGAAATTCAGTTCCTGAGCCTGCTCCTCCCTCTAGTGGAACAGATACTTTTCTCATGAGTAATTCTGGAGAAAAATAATAGAAATATCTAATCTTGGCAGTATATGTTTCTTCTTCCCCATAATTTCTTAAAATCGCTCAGAAAACTGAATAGGTAAGGACTGCTTCTATAGGCAGCTAAAACCATTTAAAAGCTGTTCCATCTGGGCCACCTGCTGGCTAGAGCCATTGTTGGAGTGCAGGACTAAGGTCTATGTTTTGCCCTGCATTGCTTTTTACAGTCCTTGGTGCTAGGGAGTGTTCTGGGTGTCTGACAGCTAATTGTGTGTGTCTAGCAGAGATGTAGCATCCTTTTCCCAGACTTTGCTTGAAACAGTAGTAGTTCTTAAATTGGTTTGTACTAATCATCTAAAGTAAAATGACTAGTTCAGAAGTGAAATGCCCATACCAATCCTTTCAGTGTTTTCTGTTACGGATTAAAAATAAGAACTTTGTGCTATTAAAGTGAAGCTAAAAGCTTTGAGCTATTGAGATGAAGCTACTGAAGGACTATTAAGGAGAAAATGGTTGTGTAATTAAAAAAAAATTTAAAAATAGCCCAGGAAATGCAAGATCAAACATTGCATAATCCATCTTTCTATTAATGCCATTTTTGTAAAAATATATCATTTTTGATTGCATAGCAATAGGCTACTTATGAAGAATAAGAGGTTTGTTATGAAAATGGAGATCATATGCCCGTCTCTTCAAATATAGAATGTAATATGTATTTAAATTAAAAAACAAACATGAGTGTATGGTTGCATTATTAGCCACCAGCAATTTTCAGTGGTTTCCATGAAAAATGCTTGAATAATACATAAGCAACAAGAAAAGGTAAATCTGAAGGCCTAATATTTACATGGTTCAGTAATGGTTGGCAAATGCTTATTTGTGACAATGAAGTCTTCTCCCATCACCTTCATTACTAGTATCAGTTCACAGTTTCCCTTAGACAGGAGACTAAAGGTCATCACAGCATTAAAGGCTCAGAAATGTCCATGTATGTTAATGCAGTTCGGTGATACACTGTATTTTACTAATACCATACAATTTAGAAATGTGTTAGTGCCTTTTTCAGCTAGTTACATATCAAGTTACAATTTTATATTGTGTTAGATAGCAGTAACGCAGTAAGTAAACAGTTTATCGTGGTTTCGCCAGTAACTAAAGACCCTAATTCTGTTTTTGTTAGCTCAGTACAATATATGTTCACTAGAAACAGAGCATTAAGGAATACCAAAGATCTAGATTCTCTAGATCAGCAGAAATAGTACAAATGGGAAAAAAAAATATGAATTTTCTTAAATTTTGACATGTCCTTAAAGTCTATTGTAACCTTTTGATTTACAAAATATTAAAGCAGGAGTGCATGAAGAAAGTAAGGATAATACTTTGTAAATGTTTTCTTAAGTATATTTTCCTTTGAGTGGTGTAAGATTTATGGAGTATGCCTGTGTGAATTGTACCTCCCACCAGTAGCTTCTCCACATAGAGAAAGAACAGCTTATTGCAGCTGTCAGCTAATGAAATGACTCCTGCAGTTCAAGTAGCTGCAGCTTTGGGCTGAAAACTGTGGTTCTGACATTTTTGGCAACGTATACCAATGTCCTGGGGTAGAGGGTTTCTGTTTTGTCATGATGTATAGCTACTGCAGTGAGCAAATACCATGAAGACTGGAATATCAGAAATCATTTTATTGTTAATCTGCTGTTAATTTTATTTTGCTAAGAAGCAGAAAGTCTGCCAGATTTTGTTCAGAACATAATCTTAGAGGTCAATGCAGTTTCAGTATGTATGATTACTTTCTTAAAATGTCAGGCTTAAAAATAAGTAGTGAGAGGGAGCTACGATAGCCTTTACAGAGGGTAATCACATATCTTTTTGGAGTCACACTTTGTCAGTCTGGGCACAGGAAGAAATATCTTCCATGTGATATTAGTCCATCTATTTGTAAGGCTTTTGGATCAAAAATTATGTCTTCTTGAAGACATGCTGCACCTAGACTTTTTTTTAAAAAATAGCAAGTCCAAATATCATGCAAATTAATGGATAAAGTAGCTGGAAATAGTCTGATTCATTACTGCACTCTTTATGGCTGTGCATGTAACTCAAAAAGAGATGACTGCAATGCTAGCATTTATACCTTATTTCTCTGAGTGTAAATGCACCTACAGACCTTTTATTACAGTCTAACTGGAGGGCTGGTGAATAATCTCAGCATGGTTGAGCAGCAAATGTTGGAGGATAATTGGATCTGCAGGCTAAGATAGTATGAATGTGGAAGGTCTGGTAGGTAAGATTGATAGGCAGTTATTTTATATTATGTTTCAAATCTACTTTTTGTTTGTAATTTTATGTGGAAGATAACTTACCTTCAAAAGTTTAAAATTATAAGTTTTGATTCAAATGAAAGATTGAGGTTAATGTTCCCTAAATAATGTTTGTATAGTCATAAACTGGTAACAGAATATGCTGAAGAGTCTATTCAATAAAACTTATAACCCTTTAATTAAATTGTGAAGCCATTTATTCAACATTTTAAAAGTGAATCTTTGAATGCAAACTTCAAACATTAGATTGAAGGTATTGAATTATTATATGTCCTACAGAAACAGCATACTTTATATAATTTGTTTTTTCCTGTCAAGTGAGATTTCAGTGCATTATTGTATGCTAAAAGGCAAACAAAATATACAGCCAAAGTACTCTGGATACATTCTGACCTTCATCTCTTTACAAAGCTACTAGTGTATTTTTTTATTTTTATTTTTTAATCAAGGGTGGCTTAGAAAAATGCTGCTGCATAAGCCTTTAATAATATTGTTATCCTTTAGTCCCCTCTGTCCATTCTGTCTCCTTTTGATAAGAAATCTGTTCTTTCATTGTTGTTTATCTTAGGATACTTTAAAACTCAGTTTAGGTTATGTTTTGCTTGCTTCTTTGCAGAGTTATTTTATTGAATACATATTTGATAAGGCCATAGTCTTTAAGATAAAACTCGTTTGAGAGGAGGGAAATAACAATGCAAATGACTCTCAGTCATGCTGTTACTCATTCACACTGGTGCTGGCCAGCACGAATGGGGTCTTGTAATAATTTTATACTGTGCTTTTCTCACATGTTTCAAACAGGTAAAGAAAAAAAGCTTCATCAATTAAAATGAGAGTAATTTTCTGTTTATAGTTAATCCTGGAACCTGCTCTCCAACTATTCTATTAAATTTGCTACAAAGATTGAGGTCTCAAGGATGCTTAAATTCCAACAAGTAGCAGAGAAGAGAGAGACCCAAATTAATGTCTTCATTACCATAGTATTTATCTATTCTGTTAGTCTTGCTGAATGATTTACCACTGTGTACTTCTTGGCTGGCTGATGAGAATTGAGCTACTCCAGAACAGTCCCAGATCCTTTCCTACTTTGTCCCTGAGTGTCTTTGGCATGTGATGGTGGGAAACTGGGAAATGTGGAGCTGACCTGATGATGTGCACAGTTTTCCACTATGACTGAAAGGAAATGGAATTAATTGTACAATGGGATTATTGTAATAGAACTGGAGAAGGGATTTAGGACCTGAATCTGTAGGAAGGGCAGCTTCACAGCACTAGTTGTTCATTGCAGTCATCCACAGGGTCCATGTGTTACATTGTCCAGAAAAGCTGAAATGCACAGTTTTCAGTGGAGAGGGGGGAAAAAAACCATAGGGTATAGTCACTACCAGTAGTAGTTCCTGAAAATGTGAGAACATTCACTAAATTTACAGTCATGAAACAAATCCATAAATTGGCTTACTCTGTCCCTCACAAATGCAACTACCAAATTCCTTTATTCCAATAAAAGAAGTTATATGCAACAATTTTACTTCAGAAGCTGATCACCTATGTGGGATGGAATAAAATGTGAAGCATTTAGCCTTTATCGCTGCAAGAAAGGCAATCTGAATCTCTTTAGCTGTTGTCATTCATTGATAGTATCTTAAATGAGTAATGCAAATGCATAAAGGTGATTTTTCAGTTTAATAGACATATTTAATAGATGACTCTGAATCTTGCTTTGTGGCCACAAATAAATGGCAGAAACTTTGAGCAGTCTGATGCAGAATATTACATTCAATCTGCATCCCACAGAGCTTTTTCTGTTACCAGTGTTTAAAAAAAATATTAGTAAATTTTGGGATGGAATAATGATGGTCTGTAATTATGGTCCATACATTTCAATTGTAACTACCTTATGACTGAAGATTTAAGTATTTTTCCTTCCAGACTTCAAACTGAAAGGCTCAAACTACTTCAAACTATTGATATTGTTAATTGTAAATAAGACTTAGAGAATATGAGAGTATGAGAAAAACAGGCTGAAGATAATTTTGCCTATTTTAATTCCTGTAGCAGCTACCTAGGATTCAGTCCTTGGATCCAGTCTCACACATTACATATTAATTGACACCCAGGACTTCCTCCTTTCTGGGAATTGAATTAACCTTTGACTGGAGAACTCCTGTTGAAAAATGTATAATCCATAACACCATACTGTTGGTATAGCATTGACATGGGAAAGGGCCTAAGCAAGTCTGATAGTGTTGCTCAGTGTTTCACAAGTCTTCTCTGCCACATTAGTAATTGAGAAGTAATTCAAAAGGCCTACTTAAAACTTACTTGAGTTCACAGAAAATTTCCTTTCTAGACAGATGTAACTTACTACTTTGCTTTCAGGCTTGTCAAACAACAGCACCACCATTAGCAACCCCTCATTGTATTATGCTTCTACTACTCACCTATACTACCAAACTCTGGTAATAGTAACGTCTGCACAATAATGGTATCTTTAGTCTAACAAAAAGGTAATAGTAGATTTTTTTTTTTTTTCCTAAGAATCAGAAGTAATCAGACTGCATTAGAAAAAAATAATGGAGAATCAATGTTTTATAATCAAGTTAATCAAGAGTCTGAAGCTGAATATATATATGTACACAGAAATTGTAACTAGTTGGCTCACTTCACTTAAAAGCAAAATACATAGTAGTGTGCAAAAATATTTACAAGGTGTGGACAATCCTAATAAGTATCCTGCCTAGTAATCAGTATGTGCAAGCCTGTCTCTTTTTTTTTTTTTTTTTTTACTTTCTGTTTAGCATATTTCATATCTCCCCAAAACCAGGGAAACTGATGCTAGCATCACACCTGATACAAATCTGATATAACCTGGTACAACTACATGGTTTTAATGAAGTTGTGTCAAAGGACAACAGTTGCAGATCCACTTCTTTATCTGGGGGTTGAATTCAGCACCATTACATGGACTTTAACAGACCACAAAATACTGAAATATACTAGTGAGAACAGATATGCCTTTGAGCACCATAATAAGAAAAGTAATACTGCCACAAGCATAGGAGGAAGTGTTAATTATTTTACAGAGGCTAAATTTTTATATTTTGTTTATTTCTCCATGAATTTTGAAAAAACTTAATGGCACCACAGACGTAATGATAGTGTATGGCACCATATTTACCATGATGTAAATGCCTATTCCTTGTGCAAAGTGATTCTGAATAAAGGAATGGTATACTGTTTCCTGTTGATCTCTCTGGGAACAGATCAGTAAGGATGAATAGTCATCATGTAATGAAGTTAAAAATTGTGAGTGCATTTCTTCAAACACAAAGTGGCTTTATCTATTTTTTTTTTTATTATTGTATTTTATTTTTTTTTGTCAGTGTGGTCTTGAGAACTGACTGTCAGAGCTCACGGAAATAGCTGTAGTAAATAAGAAAACATCTAATGAAGTTGCAAAAGCTTTTGGGTTGATGTTTAAAAAAAAAAGAAAACCAATAACCTAGACTACAAATTAAAAGCTATACCAGTCAACAGTGGACATAAAGAATGAATATATCAAGCAAATGAAAAAAAAATTAAAAGAAAAATATCAACCATTTATGCGCTTCTTAGACAATTACTTTGAAATGTTTACCTTTGGGAATGAAAAATTTTAAAAGCTAGTGTACCATAAATTGAAAAAAAAATTACAAATTTATTAAAATACGTACTTGATTTCAGTGTGACAAAATGATTAGAGCCACTTGTAGTAGCATAAATGTCTATTTTCTAACTCCTCAGCTGAAAGAAGTTACTCCCATTATATGCAGGTTAACAGCAGCTAATCAGAATACTGGGGTTTACACAAGGGCTGTTGAAAGACATGATAGTTATTATAAATAGTGATGAAAGAATATAAAATAAATAAATAATCTAATTATCTGTATTGACAAAAATGAAAAATCTTACACTAAATTATTCTTGTTTTCCAAGCTTAAAATGAATAATCACAGCAATTGATTACTTCTTTTGCATTCCCTCTGTTGTACCACCAGCTTTATTGATTGGTTTCAATTAATGTATGCCAACAAGTAAATTAACATAGCACCTGAGGCATAATTCTCTGGTGGTTCGCATATACTGACTTCTTACCATTCTTGCTGTTTTAACTCCTACTGAGCATATTGCTGGGAGCTACAGTATTTTTCAGTCTGGACACGGACATTACCCATGGCTCTAATGACAGGTCATTTACAGCAAACCCATGTTTCTTTGCAGAGATGTCTCTTTAGGTGACATCTTATCGATGGCAATTCAATTAGTCAACCTTAGGACTTAGAGATATATCTCACACCGTGTCACATAACACTGGCTGTTTTGCATTTTAAATGTTATCTTTTGTCATTGTTTTACTTCCTTGGTGTACGTAAAAAATGCATTTTCAGTACAATTTTTCATTCAGAACTCCATGGAAAACATTTTCCATATTAAAACCAACTGCCTTCATTCCCAACAATGCTGTCATCTGGAAAAACTTGTGGACTCGTACTGTGGACAGGAGCCTTTCAAATCTGGTGCTCCCACTATCACCATATCTCACATGTCATTAATTACTGTAAACATCACATGATTTTGAGCATCTGAAACATCCGAGCATCTAACTGTCTAAAATATATAGCTACTGCAATATAAATGGGATACATTTTTAAATACTACTGTGGTAGACATCATCTGTATATACAGACAGAAATACAGTTTGGGTTTTTTGTTTGTTTTTGTTTGTTTTGTTTTTTTTTTTCAGTTTTTCTTTTAAGTAGCAGAGAATTTAAAGCCAGGTCCTGATTTTTTCTGGGATACTTACACAATGAAGACATCCTAACAAAGCATGGGTTTACTGCACATCAGCCAACTGAATTCCTTAGGGATTAACCACATTGCTTTCTATAAAAACTGGTTACATGCTGCAGTCCTTGAGAAGAAGGTATTTTTTGGAGGACCTACAGTTGCACAGTGCAATTACTTTGTTCTTCCATGTAAAATTCTGTTTGCACTGTGCATACACTGTTCAATATGCATAAATAAAAAGCAAAGGATATGTGTTTACAACCCTGAGCAACAGTGCATATTTATTAATTTAATGTTTTTTAGTTAGTAAGTGCTATAGATATATATTTGAAACTGTCTTCTTGGAAATGAGCAACAAAGTGAGTTTAAGAAAAAATGCAAATAACTGCTGGTTATAATTGAGCATAGGATCTTCTAAATGAATACAGAAATCCTGAAGACCAAACATTTAATCTTATTAAATTCCATTTAACTTCACTGTAGTGAGTGTGAATGACTGAATACACAAGTCCTTTCCCCCTGGTCCTTATATGAAAAATTATGTTTCTCAGTATTTTCAGTCATACTAAGATGTTTTGTAGGTCTGTACTTTCTTATTTCTAAATCAGTATTTTCACATGTTCATCTCTGAATTTGTTTCTTGTATCATCAAAGAATCATGATTCAAAGCTAACTTTGCACTTGATGCTGAGAAATAAAACACAGTTGTTATTTACATGGAGAAAGTATTGTCAAGGCAAATCAACTGGTGCATTTGGCAAGATTATAAGATAAACGTTCTTGATAAACTATGTGGTATTACAGAACACCAATTTGATTGATATGCAACATTTATTTTGCAAGTATGTGCAACATCTAATTCAGTATTCTGAATTCCATGCTAATGAACAACTTCAGTTTCAAATCATTTAATCATGATTCTGAGATCAAGTTTTATGGAGGAAAAAATTGCATGGTAAGGCTCATTAAAAGATTTAAAAATTTAATTAGACTGATGTTTAAAAAAAAAAAAAAAAGGGGCAAATTAATCCTGATACAAGTATGCTGGTTTGTAGTAAACAAAGAAAATGAACTCATAAAGAAAACTCAGTAAGTGCTATACACCAGTTTGTACTGGAACCATCTTTTTTTTATGTTAGTAGTACATATATGTTTATGTGCATATGTGTGTGGGCTGAGAAATGCATACATATTTTCAGGGAACATCTTTGTTAGTGTGCTAGTTTGAATCAAGAGCATGCTTTTGAAGTGCATATTTTTCTTTCTTTCTTATTGTGCTTTGGTTCATGTCATGTGGAGCTTTTGCAGTGCCTCAACTTGATTCCTTTCAGATGAAACTAGGATTCAGATTTGGAAGATTTAGCACACTCCAGGAGTGTAACTAATGCACTCCATCTGCAAATGAGCATTCAGTCCATAGGGCCAGACTAGAGCTAATCTGAAATAAAAAGCCTTGAAAGGTGTATATTATGGATACGTGTCATCATCATCCACTGTTTTTCTCTACAGGGCTGCTGCTGCTGTCCATTCATAAACCATCTGCTGACCTAGACATAGTCTTTGAATTCTTGTCTGTTAATTATTTTATTTAATTATTTTATTTTATTTTATTATGATTCTCTGTAAAGAATAAGACACTATTCCTACACAACTATAGCAGGCGCTTCTCTAGTACAGCATAAAATAAGTATATACCTGTATTCAGTGAGATAGTTGGTTAAAACATCTTCACTACTGTATAATACTGATATGTTGCAAAACCTTCAGGATCTGGATCCCTCAGCAGAAGATTTTATCTGTAGGCTGAGCCATCTCTTGCTGCTGTCACTGACTCTTAAAAGCTTATTCTAAGTTTGAATAGGTTATTATTCAAGTTACTGTGCAGTTCTACTAAGCTAGCTGGACATTGTTGGAGTTATATGAGATAGCATCCCTGCAATTCACTGATACTGAACTCAATCCCTTCTTCCAAAGTATAAATTCCAGTATGAAGAAAATATCCTATCATTACAATGAGAAAAGTTACAGATTTAGTTAAGAGTGTGAGTTACTGTCTGTAGTAACCGCTTTGCAGAGCCTTTCTGAGATGTAGCAGGGTTTTTACATTTTCATGTGCATAAGTTCTAAAAACAGAATGTACTTCCCTATCTCACTAAAACAGTTGATTTTCTTACTCTGCTGTTCAAGAATGCTTTGCTTTTATGCATTTGATTAAAACTGAATCACCAGGGAATATTAGCCCACATGACAAAATCATCATGTAATTTGGCAGAAGCATAGCACAGTTGACAGAGCCTGCTTAGAGCCCCAGGACAGAGCTAGCACAGGGAATAAATTCACCTTTGACCACAAGGAAAAGTGATGCCTTTTGGATTGAGAATTAAAGCCTTGCCGTAAAATGTTCCATCTGTTCCAGCACCAAACATTCAAATGCTTGCCACAAGAGCAGTGAAATCTGAGCTTTTCAGAAATGTATAATAAATTATACTGTTGTTTATATCCTTAAAATGAAATTGTTCAGCTATTCAAATATTCTGAAAAGCCTATTTTTGTGCTTAACTTGATCTATGTAAAGGGTAACTCAGTGAACCTCGGCAGTAGGGAAAAATATTTCTTATGAGTTTATCTGATTCTCTAATTAAAGTTGTAGGAGCCCGTACTTCTCTTGTCCTGAATGTCCAGTTCAGAATAAGGTTATAATTTTAAATGAAAATATTACTATATTTTCCAAAAATAAGAACTTCCAAAAAAAGCCACTGTTCCACAACTTTGTTTTTCCAAGGTTGATAAATATATTTAACTTCAGTGACTTGTGTTTGACATGTTGTCTCATTGTGCAATCAGTATTTTTGGGTTTTAATGTTAAGACTTTCTTTGTGGGTTTTATTTTGTTTACTAAGCCTATTTATTGATATAACCCTTCTTTAAGGCTTGGTTTTGCTTCTCCTGTTCCTGTTAATAGGGAAGGTGAAAACTATTCAAGGACAAAACTGCTGTTAAAAAGGAATATGAGATAAACAAACCAACAATGAATTAGCAGGCAGAATTGGAAGTCTGAGGCAACCTAACAAGAAAAAACTACTCTGGTACAATAGGAAGAAAGAAAGTTTTCCCGATTTTTTATTTTTTTTTTTTTTTTTTAATATATCTCTCTTGTACAAATTGTAGATCTCTGAATTCTTTGAATTCAGTTTCCCTCATTGCAGCTTTCTAGTGTGTATTCTGCTTACAAACTTCATTCTGTGTCTTAGAATTGTTTAAATGAAGCCATGATAACTTATGGCTCTCAGCGTTTTGTAAGACTACTTAGAAAGGAAAACTTTAGCTATAAAGCATGCCAGAATCATAAAGCTGAATATCTGGGGGTTTCTACTGAATGAATTAACCTCAGAATAATCCCCAGTTAATCTCTATCTGTTCATGACCTAAATGGATACATCTCAGGAGAAAGCTGGTCTATGAAACAGAGCCTCAGAACCAGAGTATGTTTATTAAGGACATGTGTGTTGTATTTCATGTTGTATTTCATGTTTAATTTAATGCTAAATAGTTGTAATATATTGTAAAAATACACTAGTTTTTGTTGGAGAGTTTTCTGGAATTGATAGTGCTTATGTCATCATATCTCTCAATAACTTGTCACTAAGTTGGTTGTTTAATGTTTATTGAGAAAAAAATAATAGTTTTGCTAACAAAATAGTACATGGAATTTCATCATGATTTGTGAAATCCATTTACATCTATCTGTCCACCAAATCTTGGATAACTAAGTTGATAGAACTACAGGACCATTATAAAATTAAGCAAAGCCAACCACAAAACAAACAAACAAAAAAACCCATATGAGGTAGCAAAGTTAATTTGGCTGAATGTTTATTAATAAAGTCAACTTGATAGCCACATATATTCCTGTAATATATTCTATATTACAGGAATATATATTCTGCTTTCTAAAACTTTAGCATTTCTGCCTTGCATCCATAACTCGTGTGTTTCTCTTTGTGATATTCACAGGGATTAAAAAAACTGTACTTGTATGACAGCAATCTGAACAAATAATTGGCTGAGTAGCTGTAATAAACATTCACTGCAGTTAGTACAATACATGTTCTCACTGAACTTTTGAAACAAAACAGTTTTTTGACAGTAATTTCTATCAGAAGATCAGTTAAATGTTGGATAATACTCACTATGGAAAAGAAAAAAATCACAAACTACAGCAAAAGATATTAAGGACTGGCTTATTTGTACTAGAACATGAAAAAGGACACCAGTGTATGTATTCCTAACAAAGAGAAATTTTCATCTACATAGGGAAACTTAACAGTAAGTATGCAACTGAGGTGAAGCTGGGGAAAAACTCCTTCGAAAATTCCTTCAACTTTGACTATGTTGCAGGGATTCTTAATTAAATAGAAAAAGTACCTACCTTACCCATAGATCTGGCTTTTTGTTTTGTTTTGAAAAATAATAATATATGAAATTATTTTTTCTTATTTAGATAAATTGTTAATGTCCCAGATGATATCATCTGGGGCCGTGTAGTATTCCGATTCTTCTGGTAACCTATGTATTTGATAAAGCATCCTTACTAAGATGTTGTTCTATGAACCACAGCGTATGGACAAAAAGAAAAACTTAAATAATGGGAAAAATATATCCCCGATAGGGAGCCTCATCTATTGAAGATAAAAGAGACATGAGTCATAAAAACTAAAAAATTACTGTTCTAAGTTTAATTGTGGTTAAAATTTAAAAAATAATAATTAAAAAAATATATCTATAGGGCTTGCATTTCTTACACTTACCCCTTACTTCTGGCGAAGAGAATGTATTGCAATCATATCCTATAGCTCTGTGTTGTAATCTGGATAACCCACACCTTTACAATGCTGAATAGTGCAGATACTGTTTCTGGTTCGCATAGACCAGATGTAATTTAAGGGTAAATAATTTCTCTCTTAATTTGGGCTCCAACTGACTGCAAAAACATAAACATTGTCAAAAACAATTTAATAGAAACACAGTGACAGATTCACAAATGTCTTAAAGAGAGAAGAAGGACAAGAAAGGCAGCAATAAAGGGAATGAGGGAAAGTGAGAAAATGCGTATTTTAATTAGCATCTTTCTGTATGTAGAACTTCTGTATTTGCATAGCACTCATACAAAATAATGTTTTTCTAGAAAGAATAACTTTAATCTTTATTTGCTATAGAAATATATATAATATAGAAACATATAGAAAAATAAATGTCTTTTTTAAAGCTTTTTTTAAGATGAGCTCAAATCTTACAGAGAAATCATCTATATAAGAAGAGAAAGAAGACTTCATTTCGAGAGTACACAAATATAAATTACTGTTGACTGAGACAATAAGCATTAGAAAACTTAAAGTAGATATGCAATTAGTCATGAAATTGATTTATTTTACATTCAGCATGTAATTGATCTGGAACGTGAGTACTAAGACTGTGATATTGCTCTTTGTGATAGTGAATTAACTATGAATGAAATAAAAAAGATAATTTTATAAATACGTGAGGTGTTATACATTGTTTGAAAACACAAGGCAGCATCTGACAGTGACCTCTGATGCTGATCTAAATGTTTGGTAGATAGACCTAATTTTTATTTAGCAAGTTCATGTAACTGAAAATTGTTGCAGGTTAAATGAGGACGGAAGAGGATGCCACAAACAGATGCTGAGTTCAGATAAAATTGTAATTTCTGCTGCTTTTTGTCATAACTCTGTGCAGTTAGTGTCTAATTATTTACATAAAATCTTGATTTAAAAAAAATAACTTTGTCAAAATAACCTTGTCAAAATTTTATTTTAACATTCAGAAGTTTTGATTTGTATTAGCAATATGAAGTCTTACCTGCCTTGGCTTACGGACATTATAAGTTCTCACAGGCTTTATAAGCAATGTTCTTGTTGATATCTTTTCTCTTCAGATTAGTTTATATTTCTTAACCAACAACTAGAATCACATGATTCCTGTGACAGAGCACAACTTGTACATGTATCATGGGAATCAGAGTGTCTCCATGACCTTGAAACATATGAAAGAGAAATCAACACCAAGAGTTGCCTTGAGAGCCCTTATAATAAGAACTGTATTCCAGAAACTTTTCAGGTTTTTGCTAAATGTAGGGGAATACTTTGTTTACTATTATAGTTGAAACATTGTTAGAGGCTGTGGTCATAACAGGCACATGAAATATATTGGATTTCAACTTCTGTGTAAAGATTCGGTTGGTTTTGCTTTTATTCAGGTGTTGTTAGATTTTTTTTTTTCAGATTTGGAGTCTGTTAAGCTTGCAAAGGTTCTGCAAAGACTTCAGTATGATATTTCATTTACCTTTCTCAATACCAACAAACAAAAAGACCAAACAACTCTCCCACCCCCTACTAAAATCTGATACTAGTGTGCATAATAGTATCCCTTAAATCAGTTGGCCCCATCTCTAAATCCTCATTGAAGTCAGTTGAAAGGCTTTGTCTTCTCAGTGGAGCATTTGTGGTTCAGTGGCCCCCTCCAAGATGAAAGGTTACCATCATTATGGGGCTCCGATTAATGAATAAACCTGCTGTGTCTTAGTTCAGCTGGTCAAAAATCCATTACAGAATATTTATGTGGAGACTTTATATTATGTCCTCACTGTCATTCATAAAAAATTAAGTAATATGGAAAAGCTAGGAGCAGAGATGAGCTTTTTGACTATGAAACTGTGGAATAGATTTCTAGGAGCCCTGACATTTTCCCTCCAGTAGAGAATATTTGCAGTGCTAATAGAAATGTTTGAGGCATAATTAAAGTCAGGAATAGTTCCTCCTGGGTGTGTAGACTTTAAACCAGCAGACCTTTTGGAGATATGCCAAAGATTTGAACACCCTATAGCAATATTTTTTCTTTGTGAGCTATGCAGCACTTAGATCTAGAGAATATAAAGATAGAGTGAAACCAGTACAAATGGCAATTTACCAACTATAGTCACCCAAGCCAACTAGTGATGAATTTTTTCCCTGTGAGAGTTTATTTATGTTAAGCATAGTGTGTTGCTGTAATTTTAAAGCAAACTTTTCAAACACATGCAACTGATGATGCGCATCTTGGACGTTGCCAACAGGTTGGTCTTCTGGCTTCTGATACTGCTGTGGCTGATGGGCTGTCTGCCTTTAGGGATGCTGGAAGCAAGAAGTCTTTCAGTGGGTTGCTTAATTATGAATTCAAGGATGAAGGTAAAAAATGTAGGTCTATTTGTATTTCTAATTTAGCTTTGCTGCTGGAAGTGGTCTAGATATACATACAAAGTCAATGTATTGGCTGAATTCTGGGCTGAGAGGATAGTTGTTCACAACTGGAGCAAATGCCTCAGCTTTTTTATTTTGTTATGGCTATATTTGATAGCATAATAACTGTCATAACTGCTATCAAAATAAGTTTGTAAAACAGTCTTTGTCTCCTGATGATACTAATGTAAAAATCCTTCTATAAGGCTGATTTAAATTTTTTTTTTCTTCTGTTACTTATTTTAGGATGGTGTTCTCAAAGATTGTAGCATATTGTATTCTACGTGTTTGAGAAGCCATAAATTTCATAGATTCCTAGGGATCTGTTGATCTTTAAACACATTCAGTTATATATTTTGCCTTTCTTTCCATCCAAACATTTGAACTGTGGAATGCAATAAACTCCTACAGCTGCATAGATAGAAATACCAGTGAAGCATGGGTGTCAGGCTTGGAGGGAAGATGATGAAGGTATGTTGTTCTATGCTGCAAAGTGATTATCCATAATTTTATCTCTCTTAGTTTTATCTGGCACTTCTATGACAAAGGGCCATCTCCAGGTTGCTTTGAGACACTTCACAAAATGGCACTGCAGCACCAGATGTGGTGTCAGTACAAGATACCTGTATGAATTTGTGGATGATAATGATAGTTCAGATTACTGGAGTCCTTTATGCTTTTGTTCCCTTTATCCCTTACTGACACTGATCTGCATGTTGGAGACATGACTAGTCCATTTGTCTCCATAACAAATTAAGGTTTCTGGCCCATGCTAGCTCAAAAAAAAAAAAAATAAAAAAATTCACCTTGAATTTAAAATACCCCCCCCACTTTATTAGGCTTATTGGGTTTTTAGATTTAGGCTTTGACTCTGAAGTAGTTAACAAGTGAAAAATTTTAAGCACATACTGTGTCCACTGATGTCATCAAAGCCACAGATAAGCTGAGTCCTGGCCTCAACGTGAAAATGGGAAACATCATCAGTTCTGCTGTTTATTCTGGTAGGGATTTCCTCACAAGATCACTCATTAATTTCAGTGAAATAAAAATGATAATTTTGTAAGCAAAGGGCTCACACTCTTGCCAAAATGGTTTAGAAATGCATGTCTACCAATCTTTATACTTTAGACTTCATGGGTTTGAAGTATGATATATCATTTCCTTGACTTCATGAATAATTTTGATCAACAAAATCCAGGTGGATTAGAGCTCCCAGTAGCTTCAAGTTCAAGAAATTATTTATCTTTTGAAAGGAAAACTCCATACTTTTTTAGTTCTTGCATTTTATTCAGAGTTTAACAGTTCAGAATATTTATTTATTTATTTTTTTAAAGACAGTTCTCTTTAAAGTATCAGTGAGAAGGCATACTTGGAAGTAATGGGAAGTGCTTAATGAACACCTGATGGAATGTACAATATGAAAATGCAATTTTCAGTTCTTCCAGGAAGTTTGGTACAAGATTTCCTGAAGAAACAATCTTCTGAACATCAATTTCAGTATTTAAAAGTTATTTAAAAGATAAGTGTTATACTGTGAACAAAAAAAAAGGAGAATGTTTGAACAATAACTTGCCACTTTTATGTATTGATTTCTGTAAGGCACATAGCAATTATTCTAGTTTTGCCCCAAAATTCAGTCAGTAGATGATTTTTTTATCAGAAGCTATGTGAAGAAGCCATCTTCTATCTTCTCCAAAAGCCATATTGTTCTTCTCAACTTTCTTATTAAAAAAAAAAAAAAGTGTGGCTTTACCATGGATAAATATTATGGTTTGCCTTTTTTTTTTTTAATATTACATTTATTATAAGATTGCTTCAATGCTAATATTCTTACTAATTTGATTGGAAAAATAGCATCTGGTTAAAGCTCAAACACTGTGACGTATCAGGTGTACTAAGTTCTCATAACTGTTCTGGAAGTGCCACGAATCAGAATCAGAGTTAGGTGAGTGGAAGCTGATTGTGACATGCAGGTTTTAAATCAAAGCTGCAATTTGGGGTTTTTTGCATTGTTATTAATTATTCAGAATTTTTTGCTAGTTCTTCTAATGTGCTAACTGAATTTTTCTCTAGTAAAATCTCAAAACTTATATATGAAGGTGTTAAAATATTCTTTGCATAAATAGCAAAAGTGTTTTGATAGAAAGTCGGTCAGGAATACAGGTGTGGAGACATCTCTGGACTGCTGTGGTCTGTGTTTTCTCTCTATGGCTTTATTTTTTAGGTCTTATTTTAGGCAGCAGTCAGGATAGAACAACACTGCTTGCCACAACGACTGATGAATGATTGCGTAGCTCTAATGGGACAAATAGAAAGAAGAAATGAAAGGGTAGAAAGACATCCCATCATGCCTAGTTAGAACAGTACCCAGTACACTAATGTTATATTTTATGGTTATTTATCCCTTGACACTATTTAACACCACCAATTTTGAAGATAAATGTAGTAAAAGCATTTTTATCCTGCTGCTATGAAAATGTGCTTTTAATAGATTTCAGTTTTCTCGGGTCATAAGAAAGAAATAGAAAGATTTTGTAGCTTTCTAAAGGACTATATTATATACAGAGTTTAAAATGTCATAAAGCAGCTTGAAACACTATAGGGAGTCTGTGCAGTAAATGGAAAAATGTTTCATACTAATGTTTGGATTGCATTAGTGTGAGCCGTTGGCATACATTTCATGACAATAAACATGTCTTTGCTTAATTGTAATTATAGCTTACAAGAAGGCTTAAAGAAAGGAAGTGAGAAAGGTACTTTGATGAATATGGATAATGACATTTTAACGTACTTAAAGCACAAGACAGCACTCCTACAGACCAGCTCTAGCTTGCATGCGCTGTTGATAGACCAGCTTTACATTTTTATTTAATAATATAATAACTGGGGAGTTTGTTAGGACTCCTCTGTCCCACCCTGTCTCTTTGCAGATTAACAACTGGCATGGTTGCCAGCCTGTGTCTCTTTCTCAGATTAAATTCCTGTTAACAACAGATGAGCAGATTCTAATCATTATTCAGCACTGAATTGTACCAGATTTTTACCAATGCTGTTTACATCTCACCCTTCCTACAATTTTAGTCAGCATAGCAAAAGATAGAAGAGGCAAAATCATCCACCTTTGAGATGTCACTTGAGAAAACACATGCAAGTTTAGGATTTGTAACAGAATCTCATACCTCCATGGTGGCTCATTGTGAATGCAAAGTTGTGCTTTTGTGTGCAGATTTTGACCTTGTCTATTGGGTTTGCCTGGCAAGACGGGGTGGGGGGTGGGGCTGCTTGCAAGGGTAGTTTCTGTGAGAAGCTGCTGGAAGCTTCTTCCATGTCCAACAGAGCCAATGCCAGCTACCTCCAAGATGGTCTTGCTGCTGGCCAAGGCTGAGCCCATCATCGATGGTGACAGTGTTATCATCTCTGTGATGACATATTTAAGAAGGGGGAAAAAATCTGCACAACTGCAGCTGGAGAGAGGTGTGAGAATATGTAAGAGAAAAAAATTTGCAGACAGGTCAGTGAAGAAGGAGGGGGAGGAGGAACTCTAGACGCTGAAGCAGAGATTCCTCCCACAGCCCATGGCAATTAATGGTGGAGCAGCTATTTGCCTGCAGCCTGCGGAGGAGCCCATGCTGGAGCAGATGAATGCCTGAAGGAGGCTGTGACTCTGTGGAAAGACCATGCTGGAGCAGGATCCTGACAGAACCGATGGATCTGTGGAAAGAGATGAGCCCACACTGGAGCAAATTTTCTGTCAGGATGTGTGGCTCTGTAGGGGACCAATGCTGGCGCAGTTCATGAAGAGCTGTAGCTTGTGGGAAGGGCTCATGTTGGAGAAATTGATGGAGGACTGTCTCCCATGGAAGGGACCCCATGCTGGACCAGGAGCAGAGTGGAAGGAGTCCTCCCTGTGAGAATGAAGGAGCAACGGAGACAATGTGCGATAAACTGACCACAGCTGCCATTCCCTGTCCCCCTGAACTGCTGGAGAGGAGCATGTAGAGAAAATTGGAAGTTAAGCCCATGAAGAAGGAAGGTGTGCAGGGAAGGTGTTTTAACAGTACATTTTTATTGCTCATTATCCTACTTTGATTTGACTGGTAATAAATTAACTTATTTTTTCTCCAAGTTGAGTCTGTTTTGGTAACTGGTGTGTGATCTCTCCCTGTCTTTATCTTGTCCTATAAGCCCTTCATTTTATTTTCTCTCTCCTGTCCACCTGTGGAGGGGAGCTGTAGAGCATCTTTGGTAGGCATCTGATGTCCAGTCAGGGTCAATCCACCACACCCCAACATCTTCATATATTCAAAGTTTCAATTTCAGACAAGCTTAAGTTCGGAATTGTAATTAGTCAGAAAATCTTCTGAAATTTTAGGGATTTCTTTTTCCTGTTGTCCCTTGCTACCTGAAGGATTAAAACATAATTTTAGGAATGGCATTGTTTCTCACTTGGATCTGAATAGCTTGTAGCTGATTATTATGCTACCAAATGTATATATAGTTTATTTTTTTCCCCAGAATTGAAGCCCTTTGAGATTTTAGGAGCTCTTTAATTAAGATGGTAGTAAAATGACAAAATTGCTTTCAAGTCCTGTTGGTATAGTTTTGAAATGTAACTGCTTCCTTAGGATCCTGAGTATCCTTCTGTGATGCTTTCAGTGCTACTGAATTCAAACCTCACTCAAGTTCTTTGGATATTTTGCTGGAGTCAAAACTTGTGAATAACTTGGTCATTTTGAAATGGTGTAGTAAACTGAATAATCCTTACATTCTGACTACTTGGTGGGCATGCTTGTCAGTGCAATTAGATTAAAAAAGTATTGGGAAGATCTGTTAGGACCTGCAGTACCCTTCAGATAACCAGGAACTGAAATAAGAAAAGTTATGGTAACAGGGAAGAAGGGAAAATGATTTATCGAAGCTCATGAACAGCAGGAGTCATACCAGCAGCAGTATTTTAACGTAGTAAATTACATTGTCATACTATAGCACAATGCTGACAGAACTTTTAAAATTCTGGTTTAGTATACTTGCAGAATTAACCTCTAAAATTTAAAGCAATAGTAGTACTGTAATACTGTATCAGAGTCAAGATCAATATTTAATAATTATCATCATGATAACAATAAAGAGGCATTTTACCCTGAACTTGATATTGATGGGAGGGATTGGCTGTTTAAATACATAAACCACACCATTTTTTAACAAATGCATAATTGTACTTCACAAAATAATTTGAATTCCTAATTTTAAATGAGGGAGAATTGTCATCTAGTCGTGGTTTGTGTCTAAGTCTTAAGAGCAAGGTAGTTCTGCATGACTGGGACAGAAAATATAAAGATAAAAAATACCAAAAGTCCCATTTCTAAACAAGTAAAAAAGGTTTACTTGCAATATGAGAACTTCAGGCAGCATGCTTTTTTGCTTGGTTTGGATTTTTAGAGAAATTTTAAATTGTAACTGCTGTTTTCACTGCTGTCTTTAAAGACCTTAAAAATAATGCTGAGGTGTATAACTGCCATATAGCCAAAGTACTTGTGATTGTAGCATCTGTGCTATGTACTAGCTTCCATAGATAACACTGATCATGGCAGATATATGTGGTTAACTGGGCTTCAATGTGAGCTTCTTACCCAGAGTCCTCAGGAGTTTATAGTCTCTAATGTGTATTACAGCCCATGCCTTCACAGGGACACTTCTGTTAGCACGGTGAACTAGATCAAGCCGGATAGATAAGACAGCAAATGCAGTACCCTATGTTCTGACTGATGGATAGCTATATTTTAAATTTTGTGATGGGTTTGCAGCTCCTCATGCTACCCCTACCTTTTCCTTTTTCAGTTATGGATAAGATGATACACAAATATTGTGTTCAAAGTTTCTGCACAAACAGCAGCCTGTCATTGTGTATGATCTGCTGATGAACACATTCCATGTAGCAAAGGTTATCAATGTGGAATCATTAGAAACTTTAAATAATTTTAATGCTTTTTTTCTACATAATTTTATGTGTATAATTTTTATATCTGTTGCTGACATCTGAATGCAGTAAAATCCCTCAGCCCTATCAGCTTTCAGTAATTTTAATCATAACTGATATTCTTGATAATAGAATAAAATTTTCTAGATGTCTAGAAATGTGGAAATATGTCCTTAAACTGTGTTATACCACAAATGCCATAGCACAAGTAATTGGAAGTGATTCAGTGACCAACATTAAATGACTACCAAATAGGATGATGTTGTAAACTGCATTATCAGTATGAGTAACAGGTAACTCAATCAAGCACAGAGCACGGGCAGATTTGTTCATCTCAAATATGATCTGAAGGTATGGATGTCTATGTTAAGTACAGCGCAGGGTTTTACAGATAAGCTGAATAAACTGTCAAGCAGCTTTAGAAGAGTGGATTTGCTTTGAAGCATTAAAATTATTAGAGTAAATAATTAAAATCTAGTGAAGATTTTTTGCACTGTTTTTTCTTGAGCAATTCTGAGAAAATTGTTTTCATAAATTATTTCTTTTCCAAAGCTAGAACTGTAATTGTAGGAAATCTAAGAAAGCACAGACTATGACAGATGAGAAAATTGACCAAGCTCCACCAGGTGAAAAACTAAAAGGTTCTGCATTCCTGGTAACAATATATGGTAGCTCTTTAAAATTATTCTGGGTTTAATTCATCTTTCTTGTACATGGCACAATACAGCTTTTTGTAAAGATCTGCCCCTCAGTGAAATATCAGGCTGACGTGATGTTTATAGTTATATGTTTTACGTGTCCTCTGTCAAACCTCTGGAGGTGGTAATGAAGAAGCGTATTTGCCAACGACTTATTTTCAGAGAAGAGCAGCAAAACTGGAGAAAGAAATTGTGTATCTCTCTGTGTATCAGGCTTCCAGCTCTTTCTTTAGTGTTCATGACACTGCATTTTCTTTTACTATATTGTGTTAAGATTGTTGCTTAAAGGGGAACATTTTCATAATATGATATGCTTCTAGTCACAGATTTCACTGGTATAGTGCATACCATATGGAATAATTTTGGGAGTTATATTCTGTGCTAGGATATGGGGCACTAGGGAGTTGCAGGGAGTGGTTGAATGCAACATAAATCCTCATCTGCATCAGGATGAGACTTGGAGAACAAATCAATAGAATTTATGGCCCCGGATGGGACGTATGTCAGACAGAGGGCAGATGGATGCCAGGAGTCAGTCCACTATATTAGGACAGACAGGGAGACAAGTATTCCAGTAAGAATCTGAGAAACTGTGGCACAGCTTCTTCTTGTCCTGCTTGTTGCACCAGGAAGCTATTCAGTCTAGCCCCGCGGTGGTATTGATATTCCCGCACTAGTGGCAAAATGCCATTGTCCTTCCAGCAGCTCTTCAACATCATGCTGTCTGACTTTATCTGAAAGATCCCCTGCTAAGAGGTGAGGTGCTGTGCTCTTGGCTTTGGTAACCAATGCTTTGTACCAAAGGTGGAAATAAGATCCTACAGGTGTGGTGCTCCTATGCATTCCTGAACCTCACTGTTAGTGACTCCACAGCATTCAAGACACTAGAAAATAAAGGTGAGAGCAACAACAGTCAAGTGGTGTGCTGTAAAACACATCACAAATCATTACACCGTCTTGTACACACTCCTGCATATATTTTATGCTTAGGTCTTGAAGCAGATTTTGACCAAAAGAAATGTCAGAGACTAGATCTAACTTCAAAATAAGCATTTAACACATCTGCATGGACCTTTACTCCATAGAAGGTGTCACCTTTGAATTAGAAATACCACCTTCAGAAGTCTTGTGCAAGATGGTTGCTTATGGTTGGAGGGAACCATTTACTATCCAGTTAATGTTCATTTCTTCCTCATTGAACATGTTAGTACTGCTAAAAGTGAGTATATTTTACTTTTTGTGTCTCTAGTAATTTTATAAATTATATTAGTGGATAGAGATTTAAGTTTATGTTAACTTTGTAACTGTTCTTTCTCCAACTTCTTTCATGAACCTGCTGTCATAAGAAGCAAAGCTGACCTGCATTTATTTATCCTCTGTATGTCAAAGCATGTGGGCTCTACAGCAAGTAATCACTGTCTGGCTAACTTAATTGAACATCCACGTCAATTCATCCTGCAAAATATTCTTTTCATGTATTACAAAGTCTTTTTAAGGCATCTGGTACCTAAGTATGGGTGTACTAACACCACTAATTGAGATAAACCAGTAAGAGTTCATCCTCCTGATGTGAGAAGACAAACTGTTTGATACATTCCATATAAAAGCCTCTTGAATTACTGGCAAGTGAGTTCCCACAAGGGAGGAGAGAATCAAGAAGTAAGATCCTACAGTGAAAACTAGAAAATGCTGCCCCCTTCCCTCCCCCCTTAAAATTCTTTGAAATATTCACATTTATTTGAAAATTAATCCTTTGTATTTACCAACATAATAAAGCCAATCCCTGTATTTAAAGTAAAGGGGAATGTTTTATGCCTTGCATGTCCACTTTGATTATTTTTAGGAAGTTTCTCAGAAACATTGCCTTGCTAAATTCATCACCTACAGGAGTCATATCTTGGATCCTTTTGCTAACATTAATTAGAATCAGACACCATTTGAGTATACAGATAATGCTTGAATACAGAGAAAAAGTTGCTATCCTTCCACACCCCAGAGTATCAGTTTGATGTCATCTTTTCATATACCATGCTTTTGTTGCAGGGCAAAATGGTTAAATGTCTTTATTATCTGTATTTAAGGATGCATGTAAGTTTTTCACAGAAATATACAGTAAGAAGTCTATGTACTGATATTTGCCAATGCCTCTAGGACATGATTTCTATGGGTTTCAGTTACATCTTCTCCTTCCTCTTGCTTATATGAAGCTGAGCAGACTGCACTTGAACATTTAGGCCTTGACTTTTCTGAGAAGTTAATTCATAATGACTACATATTCTGCTTGACTGACAGTTTATGGTACAGCAATTCATTATGGTAATTGAATTCCGAAAGGAGGAAAGAATATATTTTTGGACATGAACATGAATTATTGAGAAATAGTGTAATGTACATGCTTAGAACCTTCAGAATGTATAATAAAGAACATCTTATTTTTTAAAACAACAGACTCAATTTCGTGCTTGAAATAAGAGAGTTCAAAATCAGTGTGGAATTAAAACCAGCACCTTTGCTTCCTCATTAGCAATTGTGATTGTTCAGTCAATAACAGGCAGGAGTAGTGTCACAAAAACCTGCATTACTGCTGAAGCAGACAGGATATTGACATTTAAACAAATGCTCTAAACACACTGTGCTTACTCTTCTAGTTTTAATACTAAAAGGTGGTGGGGGATCTTGTCTTATTTTATCATCCATATTAATCTTGCATGCACAGCAAACAGGGTGGTTCTTTTGTGTTATTTTCTACATGAAAGAGAATCACAAACCTACCAAATCCACCTTTTATTTCAAGAGATTGATTGAAACCTCTGTAACATTTGGGATTTAGGAGAAATTTTCATTGATCTCAGTTGCTATGAGCACGGGTAATGGAATAACTCAAAACAAGCAATCTGCCAGGATTTCTTCATCCTAATGGTTCACACCTGAAACTTTTCAGCAGCAAGTTGATAGAATTTGTGTCTGCACTGATTTTTGGGAGTAGAGGAGAGTTACCTTGTATGAAGGGATGAAAATGTAGCTAGTTGAGATATGCCATCTAGCTTTCAGCTGTGTTGTTTGGACTTTATTAATCTCTGCAGCTCTGGCAGCATGGAGGTCACCAAGGGCTAGTTATAAAACAGTGTACTTGGCTACCCTGGTGGATTTCTGCTGCAACTAGGAGCTCAGTCACAGCAATGGTTGTGGATGCTGGTCTGTTTAGTTAAGGATGCTTCTGCAAATGACAAGGAGCAGCAGGCAACTGAGTTCCTCTCTGGTGACTCTAGTAACAGGCAGGTGTGGGAAAAAGCCCTTATTTGTGGAGGTGTTTCACAGTCCTCTCTGTTCCAGAACTAGTGCCTGTACAGCGAGGTTCAGGGGCCTGACCTATCTCACCTTCCCTTTCTGCTTGCCTTCTGCTGCTGCTTTGGAAGTGTACACTGAACACTTTCAACTGATGAGACTGTGAGTGCCCTTATTGTTAGTGATCCTGAAAAAAGAAACTTTTGTCAATAGTCCTGCCTGTCCCCAACAAGGAGCTATCAGCTGCAAAACCAGGAGCACCACTGCCCCCACTTCTGCTAGAACCTCAGCGGGAGACAGTGGCAACTTTTTTTATGTGAAAACCTGACCTCTAGACTTGCTTTCAGGTTTGCTCCTTAGGCAACTTGTGTGCTGTAACATCTCCTCTGTGAGTCCTGAGTTGCTGCAGGTGTGGTAGGTGGTAAGATGATAAGTTTTGGTGCTGCTGCTAAGCATTCTCAAACACCAACATTTAGGTACCTCAAGTGTTTAAGTATCAAAACCTCAAGTGTAAATAGACAAGAGATGTCAAGATTTAGTTATACTGGTGTTTCAGGAATTTGTTTTTTGATGAAGTACCTGTAGTGCTTTCATGGACTAACCACACTTATTTTTGGGGTTTGTTTTTTTTTTGTTTTTTTTTTTTTTTTTTTTTCACATACTGGTGTGATTTTTCATTTGGCTCTAATTTCCTATTTCTCCTTTTTGACCAAAGTTGTGCAAGACCCTGACTTGAAAACACAGGAGTTATCCTGTTGATCTCAGTAAGGCTCATGTGATCTGAAAATTATATAATGTGTAGTTAAGAACATAAAATATTTGCAAGATATTCAACTTTCAGTGAGATTTGGGAATCACCAGTGTTGTATTTTGTGATTCTCCATGACTTAATGAATTATTAAGGATGCATGTTAGGTGAGGTCAGCATGTTCTTTGTCCTTATTTCATAAGAATTACAATTATTTGACAAATTTTTATGCTACATTGAGATCCTTGAAATTCCAAATGGCCTTAGTGAAGGACATACTGACAAAAAGTTATGTTCTGGCTATATAATCTCTGCTAAAGGTATTTGAAGAGGTATCATTCATTACAGGGAACTTTTTGGGTTTGGTGCTTTGGAACTAATGATTGATGGAAAATTTTATCTATTTTGTGAAGATGTTGGGTGAATTTGGTCTTTGCCTTTAACATCAATTGCACTAAATGTTGCCTTAACCAAAGTGATAGTGCCACCTAGAACTGGAAAAGCACTTCTCGTTAATTTATGAGTAAAGAGAATGAAAATACTTTTGAATTCCTACTTGTAAAATTTCTGTGTTTAACTGAACCCAGATTTTAGTTGAGCACTAGAAGAAATAATTAAACAGAAAGAAAACAAAACAAAGGACTTCTAGAAATCAGTTTTGTCTTTTTCTTTTAGCTATTTGCCTTTTAAAATTTTTCTGTTACCACTTTCATTACTCTTAATTCTTCAGCTCCTGTGAGGGCAAATTCCATACTGCATTCCTGGTGAGATGAGCTGAGGGAGAAGGTCTGACTGGTGTCTGGGTTTGGTGTGAATGGGTACAGTTATTCTTTTTTCTTTCTGTATGTTTTTGTTGTAAGATTTGCAAAAAGTCATCAATCCTCAGGTTATAATTCAGTCATCTTTTTAGGCTATTGGGTCTGACCAGGGCCAACAATAACAAGCTGAAGGGCAGAAAGGAGCAGCCTTTTGTGGCATGGTTCACTCCTACAGTACTTAATTCCAAATTAACTATAAACAGGTCTACTTAACATACCGGTGAGGGCAAACCGGCCTTAGCCCTGGGATATTTTACTTGATTTGTTGCCAATTAAGACAAACTTCTAATTTGGGTTTTGAGGAGGAGAAAAAAAAGGGAACGTAAGCAACGAAGCACTCCAGCAAACTCTCACCCAGATGCAGCTGAAGCTAAACCCCCTCTCCTCCCTCCATCCGATCCGGTCCGGCTCGGCCCCTCCCGCCGCGGCCCCGGGCCACGCCCGTTCTCCCGCTCCCATGGGGCAGCGACCACCCATGCGCGGAGACCGGAGCCGGCCAGCCCGGCCCGGCCACGGGAGCACGCAGGGACCCAAGGCCAAGCCGGCAGCACCGTGTGCGAGCGGAGCGCGGAGACCTCTTTCCATCTCCCGTTTTGATGGCGGGTGAGTGCGAGCAGCTTTCCTTTCCCTCCTTTGCAATTGCGAGTTAAGATGAGCGTGATCGAGCCTTTACAAAATAGCTGTACTAGGGAGAACCATTCCTCGCAGGTGTGATTTATGTGGTGAGCAGGGTACAATCCCACGACGCCTCACCCGAGCAAGCAAGGAGAAAAAAAAAAAAAAAAAAAAGTCACCCAACCTGCGAAGTCCACGAGGTTTTCAAGCCTACCAAGGCATACAGGGCAAAGTAATTACAGTGTGCAAGTTAAGCCACAGAAATCTCTGTGTTTGCCAATTAATAAATATTTATAGGCAAGTGCTATTCTTACATTTATTTTAAAACAAAGATCTCTGTGTGAAATTGAAATTTAATGCTTTATCCAGCTTGTTTGCTGTGCAGGAAAAAAAATGGGGTTTTGACCTATTAAAGTGATGAATTGCATCTACTTAAAGGATGATTATAATTACTTGAATAAACATCTAGAAAGTAATGAGCTGTAAAGTTACTACTATCCAACTTACAGTAATAGAGTAATGAAGGTGATGGAAATTACTGGTGTGCTGACTTGCCAACCAAAATGATGGCTGTAAAGGATATCCTTGGCGACATAAAATTTGATAAAACACTTGTGGTTTGAAGATGCTTCTTTGTAAGCTTGTGATAAGTTAGTCCAACCAATTATGAATTAAAAGTCAGTTATTTTTAAGTTCTTCGTAAGCATCATCATTCTTTTGCTATGTGTGGTTTGAGTACATGTTTCTGACTGTATCAAAGTGATCAAATTGAAATTTTACATCACAGTATAATTGAGAAGCTTATCTTCAGGAGAAAGAAATACAGTTTCTCCCTAAGAGTGCTGTTCTTGGCTTTAAGGATAACACTGAGACATAAATATTTAGACTTGTTTTCTGTAAGCCTGTGGGGTTTGGTTTGGTTTTGTGGTGTAGCTGTTGGTGTAGTATTGCATCCCTCCACAAATGTGGCCCTGTGGATTATCTCTATACCATGATGAATATGACAATATATTAAATATAATTGTTAAAACTATTTACACATTACTATGAGTGAATAGGTGTCTTTGTTATAAGATCTGCTTGTTAGGTAAATAAGGCAAGTTTTATACAGTTATTCTAATTCTTAACTTGTGGAGGACTTTTTCTTGTGATGGTTTGTTCAGTAGAGTTGTTTGGACATTAGAAATTACACTGTTCAGAATTTACTATCTATGTATCTCAAAACAGTTCACAATATCACATATGGCATATGATACGTTTATATTCCTTAGGGAGGAATACATAAGCCAGTATTGTGAAGATAGAAAGGGAATCAAGGGCAGGCAAATGGGTTTCAAGAAAAGATCTGATTCTGGCATGAATATAGCAATTTCTTTTGTTTCAAATCAAGAATCTGCTTTTTCTAAAGAGGTAGTTTTTGCCAATTGACCTCAAATGGATTTAAATACCAGTTTAGTTTTACTAAATTACTAAAGCATCAGGTTTTGAACAGCTATTTGCTTGTGGCTGTCACTTTACCAATACAAAGCAGATCAATATGACCTTCATCTGAATGAAATGAAGGGTAATCAACTAGAGGCTTGTGTTGATTTAACTACAAGATTGTAGATAAAAGGATGAAATTTACAGAAAGACGAGACTCTTTCTGGTTTGGATCTGTGCAGGAATAGCAACAGGTTGTAAGGAAGATAGCACAATTGTCAGTTTGGAGTTTACTTCTAAGCTGTCCAAAACAGTGTGTTTATGTGGTATCAGGAGTGGCTCCTCAGACTGTGGCTGGATGAGAGACAAATATCAGTGACAATACAAACTAGGGAGTTCCCACATACCTACCCACGTGTGTCCTTCTAACACAAATATTTCTCAGGTTGCTGTGTTCCAGTCTATGAAGATAATTAAAGCTTCTTTTAAAAGAAGTGTCCTTCTAAAGTAGTTTTGAAAAATAGGAAATTATTTATTTTCATAACTGCCTCTAGCTTTATGGGTAATCGGTACAAGTAAGAAATCTCAACTTTGGTTGTTCTCAAGACCTAATATTTCTTTTAATGCTTTGCATATCTATGCCTCTCTCCAGTAGTCCAGTTCTTATTTCGTCTGGGCCAAGAGGCCATCCAGCTCTGGGATCAATTAGGGTCTTTCCTGAATTGGATCCATGTATCTCCAGAATAGCACAGGAGAGTCCATGGGCTGTACTCCAAAGGAGGAGTTTTTTAGCCCCTGATTAACCTACTTCCCCTTCAGCATATGAGTGGACCCTGCAATTGCATTGTGGCTTCCTTTTGAACTATCTGTTTAAAATTTAAACTGCTTTCTGGAGTGTTCTCCTGGGTGTTGTAGAGAGAACTTTAATCTCATGGCTGTGCTGAGAGGCATGAAGGAGGTCCCATGGTGCTTCCTTCTGACAGGCAAATAGATGCTGCCTCACAAAACAAGTTTGAATTTTACTCCCATAGTCTCCAGGCGATTCCTCCATAGTTTAGCTAACAGGCACAGACAACAAACACATTAAAAAACAACTTAAACCAAGCATATAAAAATAACTTTGTAGGAACTCTGTTTCTGTTACTGGCAACAAACTTTCAGAATCCGAAGTTTACCTCTGCCTAACAATTTCAGATGCTTACTTTTGATTTCCAGCTTGAAATACATTCCCAAAGTGATTTAAAGATTTCTCAATGAAAAAAAAAATTACTGGGGTGTCCAGGTTGTTGCTTTCAGTCAGTAACCACTCCTTTAATAACACAGTAATCTGTTGACAAGGAGCATAGTGCAAATGTCTTTCTCTAAATCAGTCAGGGAGGATAAGCTTAGAGAATGAATGGAAGCTAAAGTTCCCAGATCAATAGCTAGTGTAGTGTATCTGTCACCTCCTCTGTGTGGCAGGAAGTGTAGTTGAAACAGAAATAGTTATTGATGCATTTTTAAATTTCAAATGTTCATTTACTTCAAGATACTTAATGAGAGTTTATAGAGGCACCTAATTAGTGTCCCTGACTTTAATAATGCACTTTGAAAGTCACAATAGATCTTGGGCATAATTATTTATTTATATGTCTTTTTTTTTTTTCTCCTGTGTATATACATGGACTTATTTCTCCAAAGGAGCTGAATTGACTTGTGTAAGACAGCACGGGAAAGTCACATGTGCGGTAATTTCTAGAGCTGTGACAAGTGCCCAGAGCACCAGTTTGCCCTTCTTCTCTTCTGAGGGAAGGACCCTGTCTGTATGAAGCGGCTGAGCACAGGCAATGTTGTGCTAATCCTGAAATATGGCAGGGCAGAGAGCAGGGGAGAGAAGAAAAGAATCTTTTATTGTTGAAGATACTGTTGTTTACCTAACTGGTCTGGATTTTTGTTTAACTGTATCTGCAACTTGTACTGCTCTTGCATGTCCCTGGACACTCATCTAACAGCTTTTGAGTGGTAAAATACTTAAACCAACTAAAAGCCATTGTGAAGGAAAAATATGATAAGCAGTAAAATTGGAAGGTCTGGTAAACTATAGGTATTTTCCATAAAATAAGAACATTTCTCATCAAAAGTAAGCAGCTACCATTCACTGTCTTTCATGGAGCTACATAATTAACATGAACTGAGGATGTCTCTCTGATACTTGCTGCCTCTCTCTAGTTAATGGGAGTGTTTGGAAGATGGAATTCAAAAACTTCAATTTTACTAAAATATTTTCATAAGTAAAATAGTGGTCTGGTTACATCATACAGCTGTCGCAGAAATGAAATTCAGCACTGATGTGTGACTGAATATGAGGATGAATCTGCTCCTCTTTCTCCATTTCAATATAAAATCCACACCGCACAACCTGCAATCAGGTGCAATATAGAATCCTTTTGATGATAAAATAGCACATTTGGAAGTCTAAAACAAATGATTACTTAAATTGCCTATGTTATGGATAGGCCCATTAAATTATTACAACTGAAAATATTTAACATACCAAAATACAAAATTTGGATGACTCTTGAGCTGCCTATGGATAGACCTGTATAAACAAGCAAATGGAGGAATTCTGTTTAAGATTTCTGAGACAACCTCGTACAGGAATCTGCATGGTCTTATTATTAATACTTATCTTATATCTGCTTAGGTATTAATAGAGAAAGTGAACTGTATTAGAATTTGCTGTGCCTCAAGCAAAGCTTACTTCCACCTTCTTTGAAGGAGAATTTTCCATCTCTGTAGTCCAACAGAATAAGATGCTCTGTGAATTTGAATTATTAGCAAATGGGCTGTCAAAACTGAAGCCTTCATTTGCAAAAGTTAATCTTTTAAATCCTAATGCTGGTAAGAACTATAATGTCATATTGTATTAGGGTTTTATATCTACAAACACTCCCAGAAGAAACAGTAGTCACACTTTTGAAAAATATAAATATGAGGTGGGCATAGGCAATAGGATCAGCCCATTATGGAGAAGCAATACGTTATTCAATATAGAAAAATGTTAATATTCATTTGGGTTTTTCAATTTGGCTGTGAAGTTATATTCAAACCCTTGAGGTCGAGAAATGCCCATTATGTGTCCTTAAATACCAATTTGTTACATTTACATGTTCAGGGAATGATGCTTTTGTACAAATTCTGAGTTCAATACATAAAATATGAAACTATTATGAAGATATAGTGGCCAGCTTTACAGAGTTGAATTGCCTTATAATTTTGAAATACAGCAAAATGACCCAGGGCATGCTATAAAAATCTTAATTTAGGAAAATGTGTATGTGAAAGTGATTTGATAGCAAATGGCAATTATTTTCTTCCATATTGCAATAGCCAAATTATTAAGAGATGGATTTTGGTTTTATTCTGAGTACGAAGTGTTGTGTGGTTTGGTTTTTTTTTTTGTTTTTTTTTTTTTGTTTTGTTAAATCTGTTGTCAGCTGAAACCTTGCCTGCAGAGTCCCAGCCTAAAGCAAGATTTTTACAGTCAAGTTTTAAATCCATTGATGTATCTGTGTGTGTAATGGAAATGCTAACATAACCTTAGCTGTTACAGGGCAAACAATATTGCAATAATAAATAATGAACAAAGTGGTTTAATAATTTGAAGCAAATCATGTCATGGGCATGGCAAGATTTTATGACTAAATTATGTGGGCAGAAACCTATCAACGGACATGCTGCATAAATAACAAAAATAGATGAATTCAGGATGTGTTCATGAAGCTGAAACTACAGTTTCCATGATCAAGGGAATAAAATGCTGCAGGAGACTGCAAGACATTGGGTGGAAGCCTTAGGCAAATCAAAAGGCAGAATAAATGATCAATGTGTCAGTTTTTAATCAATGGTTATTATCTCTAGTGTTAATGATCTGTATGTTACCTTACTAAATCTGCTGGGCTTCTGAATAGGGATGTTTTGGTTAATAATCCATTATGTGGCCTGTTGGTAAAACCTCTTTCCTTCTAATTGTAAAACATCATAATGTATATTTTTTTCCTTCCTTTTTTTTTCTTTTCAGTACCATGCATGACCTGACTGAGACCTTACTGCAGCCTTTCAGTACTTGAAGGGGGTCTATGTGAAAGATGGGGACAGTCTTTTTATCATAGTCTGTTGTGACATGACAAGGACTGATGGGTTTAAAGTAAAAGAGGGTAGATTTAGACCAGATATAAGGAATGAAATTTTTACAGTGAGGGTGGCAAACCACTGGAACAGATTGTTCAGAGAGGTGATAGATGTCCCATTCCTGAAACCATTAAAGGTTAGATTGGAGAGGGCTCTGAGCAACCCTATCTAGATAAAGATGTCCCTGCTCACTGCAGAGGGGTTGGACTAGATGACCTTTAAGGGTCCCTTCCAACTGAAACCATACTATGAATTTGTGAATATTGTCCTCTTTATAGCTTAAGGAATGATAGGAATTTCCCTGGCACACTTTGGATCTGGTTCAGTCAAGCTAGCACCTTCTTTCTGATAGTCACTGTACCACTACCTGTACCTGTGTGCTTCTAAACTGATGCAATGACTCCCAAGTAGTAAATGGCTTGTTAATTTATTCCTTCCTGATTTCTGATACCAAGAACAAGTTTCTGCAGTTACAGCTTGAAGGACATTGTTTTCCTTCAGAAGGTGAAGTGTTTGATCATAAGTTAGCTCTTTCCTTTGTCTTAGATCAACAATTTAGGAGGAGGGAAATGACCCCGGGCATGCCCAGAGTTACTTGTGTTTTAGAACTGTGAGGAAGAGTGCCTATGGTTAGGAGTTGGAGCAGGCAGGATGTGGGAAATAGCCCTAGTTCAGTGGCACCGCTGGTGTGGCTCCTTCTGCTTCAGAGCAAGGCAGGGGAGCTAAAGAACTGTGAAACCATTGCACCAGCCCCATTTTAGGGGCCCTCTGCTTAGGCAGTTTTCTCAAAAGGATTGTTAGAAGAGCAGACAAAAGACTCTTTAGGTGGTAGTTCAGTACTAGGGAGACTTTAAATAAAAGTTCTTTGTACTACAGTGGCTGTGTATTTGGGGCCACAAAATAGTGGTAAGGCTGAGATTTTGGAAAGTGTACTTCTTATAAGTCTCTCTGAGCAAATGCAGTATTTTAGAAGGTGGATGTTTAAGCAGTCAAAAATTGTGTTTATTTTTGTGTTTGTGTGACTTGGCTTTAAGGGCTTACTTTGCAGCTGGCATTCAGAAATGCCCCGGTAGCACACAGCAGCTGTTTCTGAACTCTTAGCGTGACTTTTCTTCTGCTTGTGGCATACAGGTACAAGCAAGTCATTATGGTAGTGTTAATGCATTCATTTTGCAGCTATCTGAGACTTCTGCAGACCATACCAATGACAATGATTGTCAGGCTGCTGTGAAGTCGGAAATGAAGATAGCAAGAGAATGAGCCAGCATAGTCTATAGAGGCTGCTGTGAGGCTGCAGGGTTATGCTACCTGAAGTCAGTTTGTGAAACACTGTTAGATGAAGAGTCTTACAGTCAGAGATATCATGACATTTGTGTCGCAATGCATGGATTTGTCCATTGCTTCAATAATGTGTTTCTCTGATTGTAGCCTTTCAGGTAACAAGTCTCCATTTTAGTTCAAACACTGATACAGGAAATTTTGGTTGGTGATCATGACAGTTTTCTGGCCAAATTAGTTTTAAAGATCTTAGTTTACTAATTTGTGACAAGAAGAGGCTGTATTGCCCTAATACATAAGAAGCAGCATATTATTATGAACCTGTTTCCATATTGTTATTAGTCTGTCTTCATGGTTTAGATGTTGTTTGAGAGATTGCCCTTTGTTTTCAAGGCAGCCAAATTACAGCAGTTGGATTCCCCACCATTTAATATTCCCCTCTTAACTCATCTCCTTACAGAAAAGCATGGCAGATGTTCTTTGAACTCTAGGGAAGGCTCTATGAGCCTTTACTAGGAAATATGTGCTCCCACTGTCACATGGCAGGAAAGGGGTCTTTTTGCTGGAGCTCTTCTAAAGACAGCATATACAATGCTAAGGGTTCTTGACATAAGAATATAGGCTTTTTGGTGAAAAGAAAAAAAAAGAAAAAAATTTTAAAAAAAGGAAAGAGGTGTTAAAATCACAGGAGTGCTAAAATTGATGTGTATTCTTCAAACTTGTCACTTGCATTTTAAGTGAGGTAAGGGCAGAAACTTACCTTCTAATAAGATCCTGCACTCTGCATTGTATCATAACGCTGTTGATTCAACTAAAATTTTCTGTTATAGTTTAACTAGCTTTAATGATTTAGGATCCTATTAAATCAGAACACAGTTGTTCTCCTGTCTCAGGTCATAGCAGTTTAAATCTATTAAGCCATATTTGTTATCTATTACAGGGAATGCAGGGGTGGCCCCACTTGCAAGATAATTTCAGTAATGGGCCATTGGTTTTACAATTCACTGACAAATTTGAAGACATGCACTCTTTAGGCCACACCAAAGGACTGCACTGTATCCTTACAGTTCTTTGTTACTAACTGGTTGCTCTTTCTGGTACTCGTCATTGGTTTATACTCCAGTGTTTAAGGGTTTCTCTTTGGGTTTCTCTTTTTGTTTCTCTTTTTTGAAGCTCTTATATGGTCTAGAACATGACTGTGTTCTGTGCTCAAAATAGCATGGAATATTTCCTGTACGTTCTGTACAGTTGTTAGAGATACCTTGTTCTGTGTTTTCCAGTGATTAATTCAGCTAAAGTGACTTTACCAAGGTCTTTTGCAGGAATTGTCAGACACCAATTCCTCCACCCTTAAACCTTTCAGAAGCTTCTCTCCTCCAAACTATTTTCAGTAAATGAGGTGGTATTATCAAGTATGTAGCAAGTGTATCACTGACTATTTTTCAGGATGGGGAAGAAGGTGAAAAAGCTGTATTAAGAGAGGAAGTGGAATACAAATACAGAGTTATTAAATAGCTGCTTTTTTTTTTTTTCCCCAAAATATAAAATTCACACTTTAATGCTTCTTCAAATCTTAAGATTTGAATAGAAAAAGGACCTCAATCCAATCCAAGCTTGCACCTACAGATACAAGGTATTACAAGCTCTCGATGCCAAGGACTGTGGAAAATCCTTCTTGTGTCTTTCTTATGCAGGGCAGCTGCTTGCACTCCCTTTTATAGTTAAGTTTCTTGTACCACAGACACTAGCTACATCTCCAGCATAAATTAATTAAAATTAATGTTGAGCATTTTGTCAAATATGCTATGAAGACATTGTATAAATTATTTTTATTTTGATTGATGTTTTTTACATTTTCTGTATCTTAATAATAACAACTCTACTCTTGCCTTTTTTTTTTTTAATAAAAAAATACTCTGTTATAGTGGAAGAAATCTGCCTGATGGATGAATTTGACACTTTGAAGCACTGTAATTTTGGCAGAAGAACAAAGACAGGCATTAGAAATGAGGTGTTATTTCCCTGTTCAGACACAGCTTTAGGTAAAATTTGGGAATGGGAACGTTGTGTAACATACCTCTCAGAAACAAGTGATAAGAATTGTACGAATACCAAGCTATTCGACTCCTATACTGTAACAGTGTGCCTGTGCAACATATTTCTATTTGAAGTGGCAGGACTTGTTTATGTGCTGCATAAAGCACAGTAATATCTCTTGCAAACTTTTAGAATAGCTTATCTGTACATTCAGTACAACCTCTGAGGATGACAGATGTGGATCAGGCATGCAGGGTGTTAGCTAATGAGGTTGTAAGTGGGGAAAAGGAAAAAGGAAGAGTAAGAAGGATCTGGCTGCATTTGGAGGGGTTGTGTCTCTGAAAGCCTGGTGTGATGATGTCCACATTCTCAGAAGGAGCAAAAAGGGCTTATGCTTTCTGCTTCTCTTACAACTGCAGAGCTCTGAAAGCTCAACTGAAGACAGGCACTGTATAGAATGACAATCCATAACTCTGACAATTCCTAACTGCAGTGATTTTGACCTGTCTACCCCATTGCCATCACTGTGCTTCCCACACTCAGCAGTTTCCAGTAATATTTAATTTGGATTCACACCTGTGAGGTCTGACCTGTTTGATTATCAGCTGGTCCTCCACTGCTGCCAGTCTTTCTCCTGTCTTTGAAGCTTTTCCCTTTTCACCTCTTGCAGTTCACAGAAATCATTAGGGTGTTTTATGTTTTGCTTTTTTTCCATCTTGCTTTATCTAAGGGAAGCGTGCTCTGTAGGAGAGAAAGTGTCCTGAAAGGCTGAAGTAGCTGAGGTTATAAGGTAGACAGTGGAATGAAAGAGAAGGGAAAGGAAAAGGAAATTTGAGAGTCCTTTTTGTCAATAAACAAAAATGCCTTAATTTTTTTTTGTATTCCTTGAACAGTAGTATCTGAAGACTCAATACCAATTTCCAGATGTTGTTTATCTAGTTAATACATTTTTTTTTTCTGAAATAATTTGGGAGATAGCTGGTATGGGTATTATTTAATTGCAACCTGTTTGCCATCAGGGGAGAGGAGGAAAACAAGAGTTATGACTAGCCAAGCTTTTTTTTCCTGTGTTTTGTGGTGTTTGTTTTGTTTTGTTTTTTAATGGTAAGTACACCAGTCATTCTTTTTATCTTGTCAATCACATGTAATTAATACTTTCTGTACATAGAGAGTTTTTGCTGTCATGTAGAGTGATTGTCAAAAGACATGTTCTCTAAGGCCTCAGTTCTTCTGATGAATTAAATAGTCCTGCTATTCAAGTTAGTAAGAGCAGGTTTTGACATATATTACATATGTATACCTTCTGCAGTGTTTGGAAGGCTACTTTGACTTTCATAGGATTTAGATCTGACTCATAATGCCTGCTATCACAAACATAAGTGATCTTTTATAGTGAAACATTTGGCAGTATTTACTATCAGAAAAGCCTCTTAGCAGAATATATGCTATTTTCTGCCTTCTGCAGGCTATCACTCTGTATTTGTATTTAATTGGCCACTGTGCCCTATTGAAACTGGTGTTCCACCTTGTGTGTGGGCTAAGTGCCATGCTGACAGATGGACATCAGTACTGGTATGCTAGAGAGACAGTTTTCACACTGCATATATGTCTGTGTGACTACGTTTTCATTTGCAGATAGCGAATCTGAAAATCTTAGAAGAGCTTTCACGTTTAAGGTTAACGGGATGCACCAGTACTTCCCAATTCTACAACTGGAGAGCAGGAAAAAATATTGTGGTAGTATGAAACAGATGTTTAGCTATGGTTAGCCAGGGCTTCTGTTCAGAGGGAGAATTATTTTCATCTCTACCCTCGATTAGCTCTCCACAGGGCACACTCTGACTTTTTAGTGACATTATTTTCATGGCTAAGACGAGTTTCTTGAGGAATACCTCTGCTGAATACAGAAATCTGATCTGCTCTGCATCCAATATAGAAGTCTGTCTATTACTTCTGCTCCATAGAAGCTTTATAAAGACAGCTTTGTCAAAAGAGTGTCATTCAAATGTCTATTAACTCCTCAGTGAAGAAGTGAAGATGTTAAAAAAAAAACAAGGCAAAAGAAAAGAAATCGGTAAATATGCTGTCTTCTTATTCTGCAGCATTTAATACACATTTCAATACTTCCTGTTCAGCATTTCTTTTCCTTCCTTTCTTCAGACAATTAGCTGCTAAGGTATAAACATAATAAAAGCTAGACTATACAAGAGAGGGGTTTTCATCCTCTTGCTAATGCAAGTACAGACTTTAAATCTCGACCTGAATACTCTTTACAGATTGACAAGGGGTGCATTATTCTAAGTCACTCTGTATTATGTGTGAAGAGTGCCCCAGCTGTGTCACTGCCGAGGTTAAAAGGTGTTAGTGCTTGCATCTTTTAAATGAGCATAGTAAATGAAAGTGAACAATTAAGTAAGAAATTTGGCTTGCTATCTCTGCATGCTGTGTTTTATTGTGGTGTTGCCAGCTTCTCTGAATGAAAATATAAGAGCAAATTAAACAGCTTTATGAACTCGCAGGAGGAGCAGTTGTTCTAGTGGCTTTCATACAAATGTCTAATTAATTCTTGAAGTAACCCAAATTGTTCTTTTGTGATCTGTGAATGGGAATTTGTGAGGAACCTGTGCAGATGAAACTAAGTGAAAGGAGAGCTGGGATTTAATGATTAGCTGGCAGTTTGCAGTTGCTGGGTCCAGAAAATTTTAGTTATCTTTCTCATTAATATTACATTACGAAGTTAATGAAACATTTGGATGAATATGTTATAAGTAATAAGGCATTAATGTTATTTTTCGAGCAGTCAGTTATGCTAATGGGCATCTGTCATTTTTTCACCAGTGTTTGAGTTACTTGGCAGAGCTCTAAAATAAAGGTATGTTATAATTAAAAAACAAAACTTCACAAAAATCTACATTTTGCTTGTAGCAGTGGATTTAAAAAACTTTGCTAACTGACAATACTACTTAGGAGAAATGTTCACCACTCTATAACTTTTGCTTCCTTCCCCTAAACATTTTAGAAATTCTCAGTTTAAAATTATTAAAGAAATATGTTTTTTTTTTCTTTCCTGCCAAAGCCATATGAAATAAAAAGTTCCTTTAAGAATGGTTATAAAATATTTATTATTCATATTCAACTACATACCAAATTCAAAGCATGTACTGTAATTACTGATTTGTCAAAAATTATTTTTATGGAAATAGTATTCCTGTTTACTACACCAATGCTACTATCTCTCCTGGAGAAAAGTGAATTAATGGTGTGCATTCAAACCAATGGCATCTTCACAGATAATACTAAATCAAACTCTCCTTCTTTGTAAGCAAATTTGATAGGTATAGTATCAAGCATTTGTATTACAGAAGTGCTGTTCTGTTACATATTTAAACAGTCAAAGTTAAGTGGTTTTAGGTTACCAGTTGTCAGGGTCTGTCTTCACATAATTTGGAACACAGCACTGCATGAATTAATGCACACAGTTTCATGAACACATCTTTTTATAGAGGAAGATGGAGTCAAACAATGGACAAAAAAATGGACAAAATAGCAGAGGAAAGATTGGCCAGGATGCATCAAAATGTATTTTAATGTGCAGGTGGCTGTAGATGTGAAATAATGCATATGCCTCTCCAGTAAGGACACTGAAAGGAACTCTGCATTTTCTTGGGGAAGAGTTTGCTTTCTTCATCCTGCATTAAATATGTAATACTTATGTTTTCTCCTTTACTATATTTTTATTTAAACTTAGGAATTCTTTTTTAACTAAGAATTTGACCACTGTCTTTGAACAGTTTTTACTGATTAAGCATAACTTGCATGTTTGAGGTTGTTTACTTAGCACTGTTTTTTCCTTAAAAACTTCTGCATATGCTTGTCCTTAACAATAACTTAGCTGAAGGTCAAATTTAGCTCATCATAGCTTTAAATCAGTCTGATTTAACTTGCTGTTTTCATAGTGGAGATACAATTTAACTCCATGTTGTGTGATTTGATAGCTGGGAAAAATAGACCTGTGCTACATTTCCATAGATCTGGAAAGGTTTGTCCAGCTGACCCATAAAATGGAAGTGTTTCCTTGTAAAAGCAAATCTCCCTACTTTACTGAGGTTTAAAATAAGCTTCACAACTCCTTGATTCTTGTCAAACCTGTAGCAAATAATTGCTTTTCGTTTTCAAGAAGTGCATTCTGTAATAATGATACAAAATAATATCCAGATATAATGAAAGTAAACAAGAATTCTTTTTTTCTTCTTTTTTTTTTTTTTTTCAAAAAAAGATCTTGGGATCTTTAGGAGATAAAAACTCTTGCTTCCACTGCATGTGTTGCAGTGGAAAAGGTCCTGATCCAGGAGAAACCTCTAAATATTACCAGAATACTATAAAATACTTCATGGATAAGATAATATTGATAATACTGTACTCTATTGTGGTTTATAGTAGTAATGATTAGTGAATTGATACAGACTGTGATGCTCTCAGAAATGACAGGTGTTCGTCAGTATCTTGGTTTGATCAGAAGCAGTGTTCTTAGAGATGTGTGTTTTCCAATGTAACAGATTATCACTAATCAGTTGAATTTATACCTACTACAACATTGGATCTAATATGTTAAGTAAAGGTAACCTTGTTTTACAGCTGTAATTGTCACTCAAAAATTGCTCCTTCTCTGACCCTAAGGTATTTATAGTCAGTAAATTCACAGAATGTCACATGAAGATCAAGATTCCATGTGCATATGTGTATGATGCATATTAACTTGCATCCCAGTGGAGCATTTTAGTGAAAGGCTTTCAAACTCTATGAAAAAGGAATATGAGGGCTTAACTGGAAGGAGTTTCTTAATGTCTGTAAATTTTAATAAAAGAGCAGTACCATGCAACAGCTGGTGGATATTGTATGGCCACTTGCCTGTTGATACAGCATTCCTTTGAAAAATCTGGAGAAGAAAGAACAAAGTCTGTGTTTCCTGACTCATACAAGTCTGCTGTTTAAAAATAACTGTGAAGCATGTTTTATGAGTGACTAGAAGAACTGAAGATGTTGACAGCATCAAGGACATTTGATGGATTATAATGATGCCTAATTTATTGTATCTGACTGTATGGAAATCTTTCCAGTTGTAAAAGTGAGTGTCAGGAATGTAAAATAATGAAGAATACTACTTGACCCACTTACGTACGCTTATAAGGCATAAGCTGTGCTACTGGGATGCACGTTAGTAACTCATAGGGCAGCAAAAAAGGTTGTCCTGTGTAAGTTTGAAAAGAGCGTTTGGCTTATCTCCCATATGAATAAATAAACTTAGTAGGCATATATGCATATGTATGTATTTTATAGATACATATGTTTTATATATATAGTTGATAGAGGTACTAGTTTCTTGTCAGATTGTAATTCTAGCAGTACCTTAAAGTTTCTAAAGGGCGAGATCTGAGTTGTATGCTTTAATACAGTCAGTATTAGTTTAGTCATCCTTTGCCAAGTACAACCATATGTGGTGTAACTAATTCTGTGTAACCCCTTCAGCTTTCTGTCACAGTTGTTGCTAATGCACGATATTATTTTCCTGTACCCGTGACTTGCCTATGATCTCCCACAGGGTTGTAAGTGACAGCTTGGTAAAGACACTTAATGCCTTCCATAGCTGTATGTCAGCTGTAATGCACTGTTTTGCACCTTTATTCGGCAATGGTGGTGGTGCTCCATAGCAACATCAGCTTCCCAGCTGGGCAGAGGTCTGCTGTGGGGAGGCCTACTGGGAGCTATTAAAGCCTACAGAAAATCTCCAGGAAGGATGCAAAATGCAGTGCATGCAAAGCATGGGTGAGAAAAGCTCTGCTGCAGCATGTGCCTGAGCACCATAATCACTGCTAAGTCCTCATGAATATGCTCAAGTGTTGCCAACAGTGTGCCTTTTGACAAAATACTCTTTCCTATTGATTGGAAGCCAAGGACAAATATTAATTTATAATGTAATCAAAGGTATAGCCCAGAGTTGCTACTGTGCATGACAACTGTGAGATTTGAGGGAAAGATTTCCTTATGCAAATGTAAGAGTGGTAATCTGCATACAAAGGGATTTTGGAGCAAATTTGGACCAACTGCTTCTGAAAATCCCTGTGAGAGGAGAGGAACCTTACCCCTTCTGCTGCCTTTGAAATCTGACCTGTCTACCCATGCAAATATGGTACTTCCCAAACCAATAAAAGACAAAATTCAGTGAAAATCTTAAATTTGAGTTTTACCTGACTACCCTGAAATTACAGGATGTATAGGGCTTCTAATTAAAGAAACTAACTTCTGTGAATCAAGTCTTAAGAGACAATTGGTCTTGTCATTCATTACTTGCTGTTCATGAAGCTAAATAAGGCTCATTCACAAATCCATACGTAACATTTCTGATAATTTTTAAACCAGAACGTAGGTGTAATAGCATGCTCTACAGTAATTCAGGGTTTCCATTTAAGTTACTCAGTGTAAGTATTAACACTAAGAATAGCTTTTAGGCTTTTTTCTTTCCAAATTTGTGTTAGCCCTGATTATATAAATGAAAGCTTTTAACAAAAATGTCACATGGCATTTTACAATTAAAAAATTCTGCAACCTTTTGGCTTGTGCTTTACATGGGATTGATTTATTTATTTTTTTTTTTCTTCAAGTTTTGATTTATATTACCCAGCCCTGATAGTTGAAATCATATAAAAAACAAGGAAGTGAAAACCCTGCCATGGAAATACATCCACTGTAGAGCAGCCTATAGCCAGCTTTCTGGTGATGATTAGACTCTGCAGATGAAAATTAAGTGGCTTCTTAATTTTAAATTTTTATTTGTGGATTTAATTCCTTTTTTGGACAATTTTTCCTTTCTTTATGCTAAACATGTTATTGACTACAGGTAAGTGTGTGGTGGTTTTTGTTTTGATTTGGTTTGGTTTTGTATTTTTTTCCTCTTCTCCAATTTCATGGTCACTTTAGCTTGTTTCCCTTATTGTGGCTTAGCTGCAATTCACAAGTCATACTGAAACAAATATTGAAGGCAAATACTTGTTTAAACATCTCCAGAATATTTAATCTCTGTAGAGGGCTATAGCTTGTGATAACAAACAAAACCCAAGTATTTTTTTAAGAAGTTGTTCTCATGGGAAACCCAAAAATAATGTAATAAATATCAATGCTTTCTTGCTTATTAGTCTGCAGCTGTGGAGACAGAGTGGTGCAGGGACACCTGCTTTACTATCTCCATTTATAGATCTCGGGCGACATCAATGTAAAGTGCTTCAGCCTTCCCTTTACACTGAAAGCAGCAGGAGGGTGATTAACAAAAACTGACCATACTGTCCTCTAGATCCACCTGCTAAGGGAATAGGAATTAGATTTGTGTTAGGAGTGGATGAACAGCAACATTTGAAAATATCTGAAATGTAAACATTTTGTGCTTCTCATATGAAGCTTTACAAAACGTCAGGCCTGGCATTGTAATGCCCCTAGTCACCCAGAGCAGCACCCTGAGCTGCCCGTGCTAGCGTAAGAGCTCCTCCTTGCACCACCCACACTGGCCTTCAGGCATCAGGAGTCAGCAACTAAAGGGTTTTCTGTCTAAGGAGCACCAAAATAATCAAGGATGTTTTTGATTCATGAATCTGATATTTCTGTTTCATCACTACATTTATGAACGCAAAGAAATTGCCTCTTGTAGTACACAGCCCACATGGGCAAAGGCAAATGCAGTAGATTAAAACATTGATTAAATGAATTCAGGAAAGGAAAAATCTATACTGAAAATTTAGAGTAAGGATGCAGGTTTGACTTCAGACTTAGGAACCTTCTCAGTCAGGAGCTTCAAGGAGCTTGGCAACACACTAGAGAAACAGCTCTGTGTACCTGCAGTGTTCTTGTGCCTTATTGTCTCCATTGGCTGATGCCCTAAGAGAGGGTACTAAGCTAGAGAAACCACTGGTTTGACATATTCTAGCTGGTTTATTTTTTGTATGCCTATATTTTACCGTAGCTGGCTTTCCCTGACTTATTTTGCAGTTATGTTGATTGACAAGGTGGGCAAATATAATTTCAACTAGTGCCGTCAGTTTGTATAAGCATCAAAACTATACCCCTGAGCTCATAATTTCAGTATGTGGTGACTCTCCGTTGCTTTTTATCACCTAGACGATTTAAAGTTTTAATCTGAGGCAAGAAGTTTGCTGAGTAGATATAGTTGTAGAGTACAAGGTTAAATGCTTTGCTGAACTGGTATTCCACTATCTGTATGTACGCACACAATTCTTCCTAGATTATGAGAGGAATAACTAATAGTTTTTAATATGCAACCTAATTTCAAAACTTCAGAGCAACAGTAAATCTGTGGGATAATACTCCCTGTTCATGCAAAAGGCCCTGAACCCTGGTTTATCCTCACTTGTTTTCATATATTCTGAATGTTCTCCTTTGACTTTGTGTTGTCAAGGAAGAGATTGCCGGAACAGGTCCTTAGTTCAGCATTTGGCCTGTGGTGTTTAGTGACCTTCTGCACCAGTAGGCTTGTTTTGCAAGGGCTCACATGGATTTTGCTTATCTTGACATGTGCAGATTAAGGTGTTCTTTGCTTCATCACCCGTAAGAAGTAGCATCCTTCTAGGATATTGACTCAGCAATTTTAAGAGAATTGGAGGTCTTAGTATCAACATAAATTATGCCACGATTTTGTCGTGTAATTTAGGATGCCAGGGTAAGTGAGGCAGTAACATGAGAGAGAGAGAACCATTTTGTTGTGAAATAGTTTACTGCGGCTGCTTTACAGGTTTCTTTATCTCTCTGGATTTGGCTACTGTAAAGAATACCTGATAGCCTATTATTTCTTTGTATAGGATTATATAAAGAGGAAAAGTTCTTGATCAGATTTGACAAAAACAACCTAAACCAATCCAAAGTCTTTATGCTTGAGAACCAAGTGCTCGGAAACAAGAAGAATTTATATGTAACAGTGGTTTTATACTTGTGTACTTGTAGAGCAGTTATGTTTTTGTTTGGGGTGGCAGTCAGGAGATTTATTATTTTTTTTTAATACTGTTAAATTTTAGCTCTTTTGCCTAAGCCGTTACATAACAGTTTGGTGTTGTTTTTTTTTTAATTATGGATAGGATTTTGATATGACCTTATCACTTATTCAGCACACAGCAATACAGATGGATAATGAAGTCGCAGATGGGTGACAATGAGGAAAAGACTGGGAATGAGCACAGCCTTTGATATGCAGAGAAGGGAGGAGAAAGCAATCTGGTTTAACAGTTTTCTAGCGCATTTTCAGGTTGCATATTAGAAAAGGCTTTCTAAAACTGTTGAGAAGAACAATTTTATTTCTTTCCAGTTTTTAATTATACTAAAATGTTAACCAATATCCATAGTGGGAAGGATTCTTCTATCTGAAGTTAGTCATCTTCATGTTAGACTTGCACTATAAACTAACAGCTTGACCAAATAGTCATTGTGAAGCAACGACCATCTTCAGAAGGTTACTTCATACTAAAATAGGTATTTATGAGGGGTCAAGCCCCTGAAGATATCCGTGTGTGTTTATTTGCTCTAAGCACATACATTAAGGTTAGTTAAAAGCCACTCTTACTTGTGCTCAAAGAAATGAAGAAGATGGGGTTTCAAGCTTTGTAGCTTTATCTGAAACATTCAAGCTTGTGGAATTATTTTGCCAAGATGCAGGCACTGTTACTCATTTAGGTTGTTTTTCTTGTGCTTTTTGTTGCTTTTTTGTTTTAGTAGAGAGGAAGTAGCTTTTCAGGAGTGGGTAAATGCAGCTGTGAACTTAACTGAAGTAATGCTTTTAGGAAGAGTAATCTGCTTCAGCAAAAAGTACTTTTACAATAGCATGATGGTTTATCGAAATTGAATTGTTTACTGACAGTATGTATAGATTAAATCTGACAAGTTTATAATATCTCAGCAATCTGAAAAGCTGTGGCTGGAGCTCACATATTGGGACTGGGATATGGAAGATACAAGAACTTCTACTTTATTTTCCTGTATCTCAATAACATTTTTGAATGCTGTTGAGGGCAAGAGTGTAAACTTAATCAGAAAGCAGAGTTAATTTATTTCTAACAGATGTTGGAAGTCCAAGAGCTATATTGCAAAATGAGATTGGTTTTCTACTCTGATCAGCTTTCCTTACTAGCCAAGACACGAGAATGGATTCTCAACAATCAGCTACGTTGTATTATAGTGCACCTAAAATGTAGACATACTGTCAAATTTACTGCATGTAGTTATGCATCTATTATGCAAGTATTATCTACTGTTTTTTTTTTTTTTACTTCTGTTTGTTAGTTAGTAAGAATGTTTTTAATATTAAGCATCTCTCTGAAAGGTCAGATTCAGCTTTCCAGAGTGAAGCACTGTACTGCTACAAAGCCATGTGCTGCTCAATCATTTAAAGATGAACTTTTTGTAGAATAAATGGGTACTGTTTGTACTCCTTGCAGAAGACGGCTGTTTCTCTTACTGTGTTAATTCTGTTCTTCATCTGTTTAATTTTCTTATTCTTTGTTCTTTTCCTTGTTACTCTGTTCTTTCCACACTGCTGTATTCCACATATTAGACGTCTCTACATGTGAGAGAGACGTCTTATTATTTACTCCAAATAAAAGGCAGTATTTTCAATACTCCCGGGAAATAAAAATAAAAACTAAGTATAGTTCATTTCCTGCTTCTCTTTTGCTTTTTCAAGGGAGTGCAAGCTCTATACTAGCATGACTGCATGAGTGGGAAGGCTGCAGGGAAGGGGCCAAGCCTCCAATATGTAGGAGGCTTTTATGTGTAGGACAGGTCAGGCTTCTATCACATGGTACAAACTTACTGCAGCAACCTATTACAAGCAGTTTATTTGCAATACAGATCAATTTCTTTTCACTGATCTAGATCATCTTTAATTTATCATTAATCTCTATTTTACTGCACTGTCTACTTTAATTTTCAGATTATTTTATTTATCAAAATAAAACAAGCTAGCCTGAATAGCGTGAAGAAGAATTACCAAGTTCTGGAAGAGGATCATGAATAATACAGAAAGGGGGGGGAAGGGAAGAAAGAGCAGAACTTTTCCTTTTATCTTTAATGTCATCATTCTGATTCTTGAATACAGCAGCTAATAGATGTAGTTCACATTGGTTCATACAATATATAGAAAACTGGCAGTGAATGTGAAATAAATAAAAGATTGATGGGAAATGTCACCTTAGATTCAATAGGTGGGATTCGCAGCTGGTGTAAAATGAAGCATTGTAGATTTCCACCTGTTTATGGTCAGGCCTAATATACTTGCAAATGGCTATCCTATATTGCTATTTTATACAGCCATATAACTTTCTAGTGTGTTTTTCATTCCATTCCAAATTCTTCCTCAACTGATGCACATCTACAGATCTACTAAAGAACAGCAGTGGAACATTATAAAAGCTCCACTGTAACATTATGGAATTAAATGAATTCTTCATATCAATCTATTAAAAGGAGGAAAAAAAAAAAGTCAAAAAAATAATCCATGTAGAGCTGTGATTGTACCTTAACTTCATTCACTCAGGTAAAGTTTGCACAGCACCTTTGTGCTGGAGTTCTAGCTAGAAGCCTGTAGGCATGCCATGTGATCTAGTTTTTTTGGGATGTCTTCTCCCATGTTCATTTGTGGATTTATGGGCGGAGTTGTTACTATTTTGTTATTGTTAAGCTTTATGTCCTGTGTAGCTATTTCTTGTCTCATAATTAATTGTTTTGAAATGGAATGATAAAATTTTAATCTAAATTTTATATCGGAAGTCTCAGCCATTGCTCCAGGGGCTTGAGGTGCGTGCAGGAGGAGTCTTCACAAGGGCCTTTTCAGAGAAATGTTCTTAATAAAGTATTTATGTGGGTGCTAAATTGTTTGGGTTTCCTTGCCTTTTTTTGTTTTGTTTTACAAAGGTGATGCTATTTGCATTCCTATTAGTGAATTCTTTGTGTTGCAGAGATCAAGCTCTGAGACTTTCATTCAATAGCCAACAGTAGATCTTTCTCTGTGTAATCTGTCTGTAGCAGGGTGGCTAAAGGCATATCCTAGGCTAAGAGGTTGCTCAATAATGTCAAATGAATCCCTGGAGCCCTGCTCTCTGTCATATTATTTTCTGTAAATGTGACACAAATGAAGTGAAGCATTTATTTATATTCATATACCTATTATTATGGTAATAGAGTTGCTATTGTAGTATCAATATGAGAATGTAAATATATGAGGTGTGACTTTATGGTCCTTTTCTATGATTACTTCACCATTTTTTCCCAAAATTGAAATGGAAGCTCAGATGGAGTTAAATAGTGTAACTTGGTTTCTGCATGAATAAGGAAGGTAACAGTTAAAGAGAATAAAATAGCCATACCTTAGGTGAGGGGCTACACTTAACTGCTTCCTGCATTTATATAAGTGAAATAGATCCAGTAATATATGACAAGCTGTGACACCACAAAGGATACCTTACACTACCAATGTGTTGTGAAGCAGAAAGAGAATACAAGTTTTCTTCATTCCCCAGAGAAAAGTGAGTATCCATTATGAGCTCCATTTATTAAAGTGCATTATTGCACTCATAAAATGCTTTTTGGTTATGGTTCAAACAGAGGAGACAATAATTTAACCCCTAGCTTGTAGAAACATCCAAACACTTAAATTTGCATTTCATAGAATCATTAGGGTTTGGAAAGGACCTCTAGGATCATCGAGTCCAACCTTCATCTGAACATCTATCTATCTATCTATCATCTATCCATCCATCCATCCATCCATTAGACCACAGCCTCAAGTGCTACATCCACTCATTTTTTAAACACATCCAGGGATGATGACTCCACCACCTTCCTGGGCAGCCTGTTCCAGTGCCTAACCACTCTCTCAGTGAAGAATTTCTT
>JANHFX010009616.1:109090-119764 GCA_027560015.1 Chloroceryle amazona
GCCCTCTACGCAGGGACGCTGGGGCGCTCTGGGGGAGGCGGGAGGGGGCTGCAGTCCGCGGGTGTGCGGCCGCCTCCCCGCACAATGGAGGGTCCCCGGCACGGCGGGGTTGGAGGAGGAGGGAGGTCTCCAGCTCCGCTGCTGCAGCAGCGGCTGCAGTGCCGCAGCCCCGCACTGCCCCCTCCCCGTGGAGGATGCTCCAGCGCTACGCGCCCGCAGCGTTGCCGTAGCCCGGAGCGACCAGCGCGGAGAAGCGACCCGCGCAGCTCTGCACCCCGGCGCTGGGCCAGCCGGCGGCGGCGGAGAGGAACCGGCCTTCCCCCGCCCCGGGATTGCGGGAGGTGCTGAGGGCGGCCGCGGCTGCGTGGTGGGGCGGGAGGCTCCCCTCGGCCTCCTCCTCGCTAATTCCCCGCGCGTTTTGGACACTCGGGAGGGTTAACCACAAACGGCTCTTTCTGCGCAGGGTCGGCGGCAGAAGTGTTGCCGCGCCTGAGTGTGAAGCTAAAGGAGAAAACAAGGGGATTAAAAAAAAAAAATATAAAAGGGAAAGGGAGAAATGCAAAACACTTATATATGCGCCAATTAGGATGCAATTAAGTTTACCTTTAACACGATCAGTATCCATATTTTTTGCTGTGCTTTAGATTTTTTTTTCTTCATGTTCATTGGGATGTGCTAAGGTTAATTTATGATTGTTTAATCAAAAATGCATTTGAATGGGCTCAAGATTTTTTCATTTTAATTTAATTTGCTTGTAGTTCACGTTTTAGTTACTATAAGGAAATCTTTAAGGTTGTTGATTATTCTAAGTACATGGAAGAACTTTAGAGGCATTTTTTAGAAGCATTTTGTGGTTTTGTTTTGTTTGTTATTTTTAATTTTCTGTTGTTGCTGGCTGTCTATTTGTTTGTTGGGGCTTTTTTTAGGGACGAGCATGTTTTGTGACAGATCTCTGTTTTGCAGATGTGTGGATACTAGGGACGGTTCTCTAATCGTAGACCACTGGGCCATAGATACATGTCAACTGGTAGGCAAAAACTAGCATTTGAGAAGGTTCTTGTTAAACTGAAGTTCATGCTTTACAATGAATGAAAAAGAAGCCTTTGTTGGATGTGGTTTGCAGACCAAACAGGTTAAGAATATCCTGTTATATCATGGACTAATAAGGCTGATCTCCAAAACACCATGTCTTGATTTATTTTTTTTCTCTGTAGGCTTATTTTCTTCATTCATTTTATACTTGTCTGCATGCATGTTTTCTACTTACACTGCTGTAAATTCCAGGGGCACTACACTGGCATAAACAGCTTGTAAGAGTCTGCAAAGAGACCTAGCTTTTGGTGATTAGAGACAAGGTAGGAAGGCAGAAGCTAAGAAAATTATTCTAGTGCTTCTCAGAAAAGTTAATTGCTTTTAATTCTTTCAGCAAATACTGCCAAACTTCTGCAAATTGTATAGCCGTTGTGTCCAAAGCCCCTACAATAACTGATTCCTGCAAGCATTTTTGGTACCATGAATGACACTTGCCTAGAAGCTGCACTGATTTCCATAAGAATCCTCATAAAAACAAAGGATGTCATTGTGGCAATGTGAAACAGCATGGTGGTTGTTGATTGACTTTTTAGTCAGTGAGAGGAAATTTCAATCCTTACCATTTGTTTTCCCTGGTAATATTGAATCCTCAATATTGAGTATTAACCAGTTGAATATTGGAGAAATGAGGAAGACTCCACCAATTTTACAATGAGATATCTGCAAGTGTCTTCACCAAGGTGTAACCAAAAGATTTATTAGACAGTCTCTAAACATCTTTTTAAAGATAACTAAATTCTTAAAAGAGAAAATGATTTTTAAGTTCTGTTGCTTTTCTTTGTTGGTCTTATTTCATCTATTCCTGTGGCTTATATTATTTTTATATATATATATATTTTTTTTTTTTGTATCATTTTATGGACTTCTCTTATTGTCTTTTTGCTGTAACTGGATTTGGACCACAGTAAGCAACATAAGCTATATGGACATAACATATACAAAGTATTTCCTTCAAGTATCTTTTCAAGGCCTATGAGCAATCTGAACTTCAGCCTAGGCAATAAAAGCAAGTGTGTTAACCACAGGAAACGTGGATTTTTTTGAGGAAACCACAAGAAATGTCCATGTATACAGATAAGGAAGTGCAGTATGCTTTCCTCGTGTGTAAAGTATTAAACAGAACTGAGAGGAGAGAAGTCTTTCTTCTTCTCTCTGGAATTCTGTGACTCATTTTTTGAGTCATATTGGTTAGGAATAATTTAGCAAACTTGTACAGTTCACAGATAAGTATATAAAAAAGGAGGAAAAAAAAAAAAAGGGGGGTGAAAGGAAGGGATTTCTATTTTTTTTTGGCTTTTATATGGGAATAATTCCATGGGAATCTTTTTGTGGGTGGAATCAGCTGTCAAGCAAAGGAGTGCTTAGGTCAAAACATGAAAATGATTGGGAAACTGTGATTTTTGTTTGCCCAAATTTTGCAGTTATCCTTTAAAGTGTGTTCTGTGTCCTCAGAAACATCTAGCAATCTCACGTTCCTTCGCTTAGAGATGGACCTGGGCTCCCAGGTAGCAGGTGACAGATGTTATACGTGTCATGTCTTAATCTACTGGGGGCTAGAAACCTGTGTTTGTGAAAGAAAGAGATGAAGAATTAAATAAATTATAATTAAACTCCTTTTTTTTTTTATGTGTATATCTTCTCCAGATAGCCTTTTCTTTGGCTTAAAATACAAATTATCATATATTTTCTGTGCATAGTGTATGTCCTTGTGTTAATATGTTTCTGTATGTCATTGTGACTTTCCTAGCAACATCTTTGTAACGTACAAGATCAGAAACTTTAAATCTTGTTCTCTTCTGCTGAGAAAAATGCTAGAATAATTGCAGATCAAGATTAAAGTTTCTTGGTAACACTGTAAACACTTTATTTTTACATGTATTAGTCAAGCCCTATGGAATTACAGGTTCAGTGCTTGGTTCTAGGTTCAGGAGGAGTTTGTGGGCTAATGGATTTTCAGTCTCTTTCTGTGTTCCATAACACTGTAAATCAACCAGTTTGAATGGATTTGCACACGTTTTTGTCTGTATTATAGGGAAAAAATAATCTTCAAGAATTGCTTAGACAATTTCAAATTCCTAAGCTCATCAAAGTGATACATCACACAATAGAAATATGAAGAGAAATATTAGGTGTCCTCCTCTGCAATTATAAAATGATAGCCTCATTTTAAAAAAAAAAAAAAGCCATAGGAAGACAGAGAAAATTAATTACCCTATTACTCTTGAAAGAATTGTAAGGCAAGTATATATACACCTTGAGCACATAAGTTAAACATGCAGCAGCACAATAAGGTTTCAGAAGACTCAAGTAATCCTTACCCAGCATGCAGGGTATGAAATGAAATATTTCCTCCAATCTCTAAGAGACTTAACAGATATTGTGTGTTTCACCTGTAATATTCTATTTAAACTGCGCAGTCCATAAATCTTTCATTCCCTATCCATCTTCTAATCATTAGACCCATCAGTTCTCTCTCACCACCATAAATTTATAGTCTGCCAAAAACATCAATCCTTTGCCTCAATTAACTCTTTCTGTCCTCCAAACTTCTCCACTCATTAATCTGTCCTTGTCAGTCTTGAGCTCTGAGTGTGTACCATCATCCTGCCTTTCCTGGTCTTCTCTGAGTAACTTCCATAAAGGAATTTTTGTTCATTTGTTTGTTTATTCCCATATCATCTGTCTTAGCCATTTCCAGGTCTGTGCTGCAGGTCTGCCAAGTCATGAGAATTTCTTATATTTTTATATGGTAAATTTATTTCACCAGGTGTCCTTTAGCTTTTTCCTCTGTCAGTAGTGAACACATTGAGTGTACTTGTTCTTTTCCTACACAATTCCCCTCTTGCTCTTTAGAGTCCTTATAAGTTGATCCTTACATGAATAAAATGAATGTGTCAGGAGAGAGAAAATGAGCTGGCAGGAAACAGCAGTGTGACTTGGTAGCCTACTGGTTGTCCCCAACCTAGGGGATATACTGCTAATTTTGGTCTGTCTTCTCTGTAAGACTTCTGGCTTTAGACAAATACTGTGTGGTTATAATGTTCAAAATTGGTCTGGGGAGTAGCATCCAGAGCCCAGAAAGTCTTATCTTCAAGCCAAGTGCTAGAGTTCCTGAGCTACAGACTTACATGCTATTTTGGCTTTGAGCATCATCCTGTTCTCCTTGCATCCTGGCACAATACAGATGAACAATGCCACTAGCCCATTTTCCTTGAACCTTCCTTGAAACATAACATAGATTAGTTTTAAGTTAGGGCTGAGGAGGTATCTCTATTGGGAAGACAAGAGCTATGAGACCTGAATTTCTGGCAAGACTGTAGCTGGAATTGAGGTCCCTTACTTCTACATGAAGCAATTCCTCCATAATATATCATTTCCTTCTTTTTCATCTCAGTCTTTTGAAGCTGCCATGGTTTGTGTTGTAGTTCATTCTACCTGGATCTTCATTTTGCTAAGAACACAGTGTTTCCTTCCAATCAAGGAGTGAAAACAAGTTCAAATCCCTTTCATTTTGTTTTTGTATTGCTCTGGGATTAATCCAACTTCCTTAATTGAATAAAGTTCTGCATCATCCCCATCTCTTCAGAAAGATTTTCTGGCTGAAGAGAAAAACACCTGAAGTAGCAATTAGAATATGTCATCTTCTATATCACTTTCTTCTATTGTGGGGTAATGACTCTGCATGTATTCTGCTGCATGCTCTGGATTTCATCTCGGAGCCCCTGTATGAGAGAAGAAACAGTTGCGGGGGGGACACAAAGAGTGGACTTAAATGTGTATCTTTGTTACTCCCTATAAAAATAAGTCTGTGACACTCATAAAAATAGCATAAGGAAGAATTTGACTTACCTGGTAAACTAGGGTTCAGTTGCCAACAATGGCAACTTTTCACATGAACAGTTTTACTATAATGGAGAATATATATTCAGAAAGAACAGTATTTGAATATGTGATCTAATATATCACACTTTGATGCTTCTAGTATTTTATGTGCCTATTTGACCTCAGACACAATAGACAAATACTCTATTGTTCTTCTACCTCTTTTCTTTCTAAAAGGGAACTGCAGAATGGTAATGGAAAAAGACTTTGTTAATGCAAGATGCAGGCTGTGAGCTTACATGCACTAATTTGCTGTAATCACACCTCAGAGTGTCTTGCATTACATTTTAGAAAAAAGGTTTAAGGAACTTCAGTCTTCATTAAGCCTTTCACACTCAAAATAACTTACTGATAGAAAGAACAATATAGCTAATCATGAAAGGTTAAGTGATCCTCCAAAACAATATACATCTGAGGGCAGATCACCTAACTACAGGAAGAGATCCACTGCTTATGGTGCTGCATTTGGCAAATATGGAAATCTAAACAAATGGCAGTAGTGTTTGTAACTTGTCTTTGTTTCATGAACACAAAGACTTTAGAGCAGGACTTTTACAAAGAACAGCTGGATAAAGGAGTTGTAAACTCTTTCTGATTCCTTTTAAAACTTTCCAAATACACTATTTTTTTTTCTAACTGCAAGTCCTGCCACACCCAAGTTAATATCTGAAAGTCAGATGCTTTCCTTTCACTCCCATTTATCACCAGGGTAGTTGTGACGCCAATAAACTTCTGCAAGTTTATGCCTCGGATCCACCCCACTTTTGTCAAGAATTTTATTAGTTCTAAATGCATTTAAGGATATGACTTGACTCTTTGAACCCATGTTTGAGTTTTCATAGCTGACAACTGAAAAAAATCCTGCGTTAAAAATTAAACAGGAAAGTTAAACACATTGTCTGCAGGCAGACATGAGTGCAGACAATTTAACTGAAATATTTGAATAAAATAAAGCCAGCTTCAGTCCCCAGATATACCTCTGATGCAGATAAGTATTTTTGGCTAAGAACACTTCTTAGTGTTTTCAAAATTAAGAAAAAAATAAGTTGTTATTAAAAGCATTGCATGCATAAGGTCTAAAGAAAGTAAAATGCATCACTATTTCTTATATCATGGCACTGTAATCAAGTTTGACTGCCCACGGCATCAAAATGAAGCACTGAAAGAACTGTTTCCAATAATTTCTTTTAGATTGGGTGTGCTGTATATGGATGAAAGCGAGGCACACTTTTGAACTATCTGCACTCTGTTATGAAAAGATAGGAACATTTCCTCTGAGTTAAATAGAAGAGGCATGAGAGAATGGAAAGTGTACCAGAAGGAATTACAGGGTTCAAATATGCTTCATCCTGCATGGAGATTTGACAGTGCAAGTTAATTTTATCTTTGTTCACTGAAATACATTTTGGAGTAACCCACAGCATATTGTCTCTGTGCATTAGTGAATCTCATTACAGAAAACAGTCATAGTAAGGAGAGAATCAACATGTGAAAAATATTTATTTAAATAATGGTAATGAATGCTGGCAAGCAAAACAGAAACATTTCCTCTTCTGAAGGGAAAAAAAGTACATTTTCCAAAATTTTACAGTCAGGGTCTGTCATGATGGAATGAAGAGCATTACTTCATTTGATGTGTCTTTGACATATTACCCAAACCAGGATTTTAATTTCCTAGCTCCTGAAGAATGTGTAGAATAAATGTCCCTTCTCTATCTTGAAGCTTTATCTCAGCTGAAAAAATTTAAAAAAAGAAAAAATCCCATTAACAAAGCTCTGTCCATAAGATCTTAACCTGAGAAATACAAAACTTTAAATCTTGAAATGTATGTATAAGGTACAAAGTTTAGCTCATATTTTGAGATAGTGGATTTTTTTAATCTTAAAATTTCTGGTAACAAATACTAAAATGTACTAACTATAAATGGCTAGGAGAAGAATGGACATTTTCATTCTGTGCCATACTGAAATATAATCTACAATCAACCTTACTTGATTGGTGGGGAGATGTTGTGTTTCTATTGGTACATTATGTAATTAAAATATTTTAGCTTGTTTGCATGCAAATTGCCAATGTGTTATTACTTTTTTTTTTTTAATTTCTCACATTATGTCTGTAATATGAACAACCATCCTGACTCTGAATTTTTTTCCAATAAGTAATAATTCTCTGAAAATCTTTGGTAGCAGTTTGAAGTAGGTGGTCTGAATGATTTTCTTCTGGGGACCATAACACCTGTCTCAATATCATTCCTTACTGTCATGTGTGCAACTACACAACTGTCCATTCACAATGACAACATAGCTCATAACTGTATTTCTCTAAAAAAAAAATTTTAAATATAGTTATTTTAAATACTGCAATCTGTTTTTCAAGAGTGGTTATCCTAAATCTGTTAGACTAGATTTTTACTCTCATTACAGTAAATCTCATGTTTATTACCTGAGGTCACAGACAAATGTTTCTATGGGAAAAGTGCCTGATTTACCCAGAGACTCAAATCAGCTCCCTGATTTTTCCCTGATAGAAAGCTCCTCTTTGGTTATTTTAGGACAAATCTTAATGGGTATGTATTTGTTTCACTCAATAAATAGCTTTAAGTGCAAATACAATAATTCTTTTGTACATATTCCAATTGATTTCATGGCAATGAAATTATTTCGCTTTATGTTAGTGGCAGCGATAAGCAGGACTTTAAAAGATGAAACCATGTGAAACTGATCTATGTCAAGGTATGCAGAATACTGTAAAGAAAAATACATCAGTTTTAGCATGGTATTTTGAGGGAGGCTACACTGTTCACAATCTACTGTTGCTAAAGTACCCTATATGCCTGGCATGACCTTACTCTGGCTAATGAGACCACAAGTTCTGTGCTAGTCAGAAGAGATTCATTGATCCAGAGAGAGCCCAGCCATAGGTGGATGTTATTATTCAGAATGACAGAAAAAGATATTCCGAAAAAGACAACCACTAAACTTTTGTTGCAGTTTGGTACAAGACAGTACTGCTGTGTTCTGCTAAAATGGTGTAAAATTCTTTCTGGTTTTATTCTGACCATGATATAACATACTGCTTGGGAGAATGGTTCAGATCCTCATACATCTCTGAGAAGGCTGGAAAATTTCATCTGACTTTATTTACTCGGCTTTTCATTGATTCTTGGCTGAGATATAGTAATGAAAATCATGAAAGCTTAAATATTTAGATAACAGTAGGCAATATAAAATCATGCAGCACATTTCCTGCTGGGGCTATTTATAGAATATTCACACATTTCTTTCTGGGTTAAGTGAAGGTGGTTCATCCACCTGTTTGACTTTGCTAGTTGGATGATATCTGGCATGACAATTGGATGGCAGTCATCAGCATGTGATGTGTATGATATTATAAACTTTACTGTCAGAATTTCCAGCTCCGTAAAGCCTCCACCAGCTTCCATAGAACAACATTGGGTGTCAAGTGCAGGGAGGGACAAACATGCATTAGTGCTGAGAGCACAAGCCAGGCAAGTATGTGTCCAAGCTAATCATCACTTAATGTCCATGTTCGGTCACTGGGGAAGAGGTTAACAGGTTTGGCAATGCAGCACCAACAGTCTTCCAGTTTCCATAGGATCGACAACCAGGGTCTCCCCTCAAAGATCTTTTCCAGTCACATGGAGAGAGATGGCATCAGATATGCGTCTGTTTCAAGCTTCTGTAGGTGCCATCCAACCTGGTCACAAGAACAGAGGTTTCTGGGCTGCATGTTGCAGTCTAGTAAAGGTGAGGGTAGATGTAAATCAGGCAGCCTCACCCTCAAGAGCTGCCCAACCATGCTCAACTCACTCCCTGTGGGCTGAGGCAGATGGCCATGATTTTTCCTGATTTTTCCTGGCAACTTCAGGCCATTTCCTTGAGGCCATTTCTTCTAGTTCCCTGGATCTTCCTTCTGACCCTTCTTGTACATGTGTGTCACATTTGCTATCTTCCAGTGAACCGGGACCTCACTGGTTAGCCAAGACTGCTGGTAAATGATGGAAAATTGCTTGGTAAGCACTTCTGCCAGCTCCCTCAGTACCCTTAGGTGAATCCCATCTGGCCTTATAGAGCTGTGTGTGTCTAAGTGGTGTAGTAGGTCACGGGACATTTTTTCTTGGATTATGGGGTCTTCATTTTGCTCTTTGTCCCTATCTTCTGGCTCAGGGGGCTAGGCACTCAGAGAACTGATCCCGCTACTAAAGACTGAGACAGAGGTGGAAGTCAGTACCTCAGCAATGTCCTCATCCTTGATCACTGTATTTCCCCCCCACATCCAATAGAGGATGGAGATTCTGTTTAATCCTCCTTTTGCTGTTAATGTATTAGTAGAAACACTTCTTATTGTCTTTTATGTCAGTAGCCATATCAAGTTCTAGCTGAGCTTTGGCCTTTCTAATTTTCTTCCTGCATAGCTTCATGGAATCTTTTTGTCTTCCTGAGTTGCCTGCCCATTCTTCTGCAGGCCATAGACTCTCCTTTTCTTCTTGAGTTCCAGACAAAGCTCTCTGTTCAGCCAGGCCAGCTTCTTCCCTGCTGCTTCATCTCACATCACACCGGGATGGCCTGCTCCTGTGTTTTAAAAATTTCCCTGTTGAGGAATGTCCATCCTTCCTGGACTCTCTTGCCTTTCAGGACTTCCTCCCAAGGGACTCTGTCAACCAGGCTCCTAAATAGGCCAAAGTTTGCCCTCTGGAAGTCCAAGGTGGCAGTTCTACTGACTCCCCTCCTTACTTCCCCTAGAATTGAAAACTCTTTCATTTCATGATTGCTATCTTCCTGCTTCTTCCCCTATTATTTCCTGCAACTGAAGGGATAGAGGTGAATAAATTAAAATATGATAGCTAATAGTCAATCCCAGCTAGAAGGTAGTAACATGCTACTATGCTCAGCATAGCAGAGAAGTCACGTGTATGGATGCCATCACAGGATACCCTAAAGGGGAGACCGTATGCCAGTCTGCCTACTGTTTCAGAGGGTGAGGAGAAAAGGACTGCATGCCAGGTTCCAGATCTTCCATAAACCTCATCCTTTCCTGGTACAGCTATTCTCTGGCAGGTGAAATGGATAGGTTGGACTAAAGCCACATCTCCTCGTAGCCTTGCTTGTCTGCGTAAGATACAGCTGTTCTAATGGGCCTACCTAACTAGTCATGGGACTTGCCCTAAACAAAGTCACTAAAAGTAGTTTCAGTAGTGAATGACCTTAATCTTTTCATTAGTGAGTTACCATATGCAGGTGCACATATAGCAACTCTGCCACAGGAGCTTTGTAGTTCTTCAGTATTCGTAGGGAAAAAATGAACCTTTGCAATCTCTAGATCTATTCTATTTCAATATTCTGGAATTAGAAATATTAATATCCTCATATTTTGCAAGGTATTCATTATCTTGTTTTCAACTATCTGAAGCCCTTTACAGGAGAGGAAATAAGCTACAAATTGCTGCTCTGCTCCGGGTAGTTTTATCCCAATGCCAAAGGAAAGCATGAATTAGAAATCAAAATGTAATATGACAGACCTGATTTGTAACTAAAAATACATCCCATTTTCAGGAAAAACATAAAATGTACCTCAGCTGAGTTCCTTTTTCCCTTTTTTTTCCCTTTTTCCCTTTTTTTTCCCTTTTTCCCTTTTTTTTCCCTTTTTCCCTTTTTTTTCCCTTTTTCCCTTTTTTTTCC
>JANHFX010009616.1:119864-145431 GCA_027560015.1 Chloroceryle amazona
CTTTTTCCTCTTTTCCCCTTTTCCCCTTTTCCTCTTTTTTCTCTTTTCCTCTTTTCCTTTTCTTCTCTTCCTTTTCCTTTTTTCACTTCTTTTCTATTTTTTTCCTTTTGCCTTCCCTTTCCCTTTCTAGTCCTTTCCCCCTTTCCCTTCCCTTTCCTCTTTCCTTTCCCTTTTTCCTTTTCCTTATGAATTTTTACTCCCTTTACACAGTAAGGAGGAACCTGATAATAAATAACCTCTGAAAGTGATCTTGTAGTGTACTGTGAATACTTGTAGTCTAACAGTTTAATTATGGGAACGGGGTCTTTTCTGGTTATGCAGTGAAAAGCTCACACTACTTTACCGAGCCTTTTGTCGTTGTTAGACTTGTATGCAAGACATTGTCCCAAAGAACCACAGATACTTTATTTGCTATTGACTCACTAGTGCTGTCCATGTCCAAAGCAGTGTTTTCCCCTAACTTACGCTGAAACAGCACATTTAGGTTTCCATGCCTGCTTTGGTGCCGCCTGCTTTGGTGCCAAGATGTGAAGGGAAAATTTTGGTCAGGGTAGCATTAAGTTGAGTGAATTTTACATATGCCAAGCTAGTAATGATTTAATCATTTAACACAACGTTAAAAGGGCTCTCTAGCTGGAAAATTGTGAGTCATTGTTGGAATGTAATTCGTATTAAATGAGTGGTTACTATCTTTTCATAGAAACAGAATCATTAGGGTTGGAAAGGACCTCTGGGATCATCAAGTCCAACCTTACTCCTAACATCTCTCTATCCACTAGACCATAGACAGCCTCAAGTGCTACATGTATTCATTTTTTAAGCACCTCTAGGGATGGTGACTCCATCACCTCCCTGGCCAGTCTGTTCCGGTGCTTCACCGCTCTCTTTTTCTACAGTTTTCTCCGTGTTAAAAGCAAAATCCCCTGTGATACCCTATATGCTAGTAAAGACAATTTTCATGTGTAAAATATGTTAAACTTTATACTTCAGATACCCTTCAGAGTTAAGGCAATGCCACTCAAAAGCAGAAACTGGCCTGTAATCGTTTGAAAAGTAAAACAGCAAGGGACTCAAGTCAGAAATACAAAACAAGAGAAATGCAATGGTACAAAGAAACACCCCGAAACAGAGTCCGCATACAACCCGACACTGCCGGCTGGGGTGGTGGTAGCAGTCCCGGTGAAACAGTCCTGTAGCAGCAGTGGTCCCGCTGAAAGCAGTGATGCCGTGGAGAAAAGGTCTGGCGCTCTCCTCCTCTGGAGAAGACCGGCTGCCGCTCCACACAGGTCCGCACAGCTCCCGAAGGCTCCGAGCAGGTCCCCGAAGGTGCCGAGCAGGTCCAGAAATCTGGTGGGGCAGGACTCGCGCTGCTGACCTCTGCCCCAGACCATCTCCGGGTGGCAGCACTCAGCTCCTTCCCCCTGGACCGGGCATCTCACAATGGGTCCTGGGCAACTGCTACTGATGACTTGTTAACAACCCGTGAGCAATGACATAGAGAGTATAGAATACACAGTTTTGCTTCTAACGACATAACGATAAACTGATCCCAGCCCCTCTAACTATGAGATGGCCACACCAGGGAGACAAGGTTTCTGAGAAAACCATGGTTCATGGGCTTCAGGAATGGGTTGGGTCCACAGGCTGGGTTCGCTGCAGTTTGTGCCATCATAGTCCAATTATCTTTCCAACAGCAAGGTTTGTGAACCACTAAGCGTTACCACTAAGTGTTACCAGTTCTCCTAGCTCACAGTCGCCAGTATTGGTCAGAAGCTGAAGTGGCAAATACACATCTAGAGATGCGAGGACAAAAATGCCATCATTAAAAATATTTATAATGGGCTTCATTTAAAGAAGGAACTATTTCTCTATTGTTGACAACCAAAATCTTTGCATTTTGCAAGGTGCAGAAAGATGTTTACCTATAGTTTTATATCATGTTCTGTGACAAGAATGTGTGTTGTGATTTTCAGTGATATCCCATGTCATGCTGTCATGATATGATTTAGTGTCCACGTCTTTCTGATGACATCACTATGGCAATATTTATGAAAACTTCCATTGCCTTTCTGAAAGCAGCTGCACAAAATCTGCAGAAAAATAGTCTGTTACATACCCATCTAGAAAACCACACTGTGGCAGCTCATCATCCTTTAAATCACTGTGGAAAAAACCTGCTTATATAGTACAGGAAAAAGTGACACTACTGAAGTGTGGGAGAAGAGATAAAGAGAGCAGCAAACATACACAGGGTTTGCTAAGCTCTGTCGGACAGTCTGGAGTGATGGGCAAGGGTCCTGGTTACTCCTCAATCAAAGCCAGAAAGCCACAACCTCTCTGTCAGATAGTACACCAGTGTTAAGGAAAAGTGAATGCTGTGTGCTATGATGCATACCATCAGTGCCCAAATACTCCCCATCTCAAAGGTATGGATAACATAAGCTCATCAAAAAAGTCTCTGAGAATCAAATTCCTAAAGCAGTCTGAGTTCAGATAAGGATAAAAAGCATGTTTCAACTAGGCAGTCATAGTGATGACTCATATCAAAGATTGCTTCCAGTACAGTTTCAAAACAGCAACAGGCTTTGTGGCAATGGTGCTCTTTGGTGGAACAGGCTGCTTTTAATATTGTCAAAAATAGTGCACTGTAAATTAATAACGGATTTACTGATGGGTACACACACAAAATGCAGACATGCAGTGACTTGAAGTAGCACCTCTTGCAATGAGATAATGGGGCCCTTTGGAGTTGACACGACTGTTTTTGAATGTTTGTATCAGCAATATTCTGCTAATTTTTACAAAAAGATCATGAAAAGGGGCAAGGGTCACTGTCCATTCTGCAGACTGGGACTCAGTCCAGAAAGCCTGTCTTCTGTTTCTACCTGAAGATCCACCCTACTCAGAAGCCTTTGAATATCAGCTTCTACAGCATCTTCTACAAACACAGCAACATTTTGAAATATAGTGAGAAGTCCCAGGCCTTACATACTGTGTATGTCTGCTATCCAGATGAAGGGTGTAGAAGCATCTTATTTCAGGGTACTTGGGGAGAATATTCTTGAGCCATGGTGAAATAATGAAGGAACCCTGTGTGATAAAAGGAGCTCTCAACACATCGGGTTGTTAGACCATTACTGGAAATGAGGAAAAGGAGTATGGCCAAGAATCAAGAACTTTTGACAGGAGCCATTCCTATGTGCATTTTGTATGAGAGTTTCTCTCTTAGCATGTCTGATATCTGCCCTGCTTTGCAACAACATTCTCAGACCCACATTTCAAGACAGAAATATAGGTATTGACGGGTCACTTTGTTATCGAGTGTTCTTTAACACAATTCCAGTCTATCTTAGCCTGTTTGATGTTGAGTAACAGAGGATTTGAGGTCTGAATTATGTAGTTTCTAAAAACTCTGTAGTTGTGGAAGGTTGAAATGATCTGTGTAAAAAAAAATAAATTATTTATTTAAAATAGTGAGGTAAATTGAAGAAAGGATACTTGTTTACAGCAGCATAACAAATTTGCAGCTGATACAGTAGAAGCACTACCATACACCAAAATATTTTTACATGCTCAGTAGTCTGTCTTATGTCAAAGTTAGAAAGCAACAGCATCATATTGTACTTTATATCCAATACTGAGTTTTATTAGGTACCTAGCAAGCACCTCACAAGTGGAGTCGATCATTTAGTCTGGTTATAAAGTCAAGCCATATTCAAGACCAGAAAATGATCTGATATAAACAGATATCAGACACCTTGTTTCATTGGGGTATCAGTTGAAAGATTAGAAGAGTAGAGAAGCAACGCTTTCCAATTGCCTTTTTGCTACTTTATTTTCTTACTATACCTCATGTCCACTGCAGTTCCCTTTCATTTCATTCCATTGAACTTCTTCACTCTTGAGCATATGGGATGGTTGGGCAGCATCAGAAAAAGTATGAGTGATCAGGAAGGAGATGGGTTAATCTTAATGGAGGAATTGGAGAAAGATGAGTGGAGAACAGAAGTGGACTTCCTTCTCCATCCAGTTCTGTCTCCATGATGGAGAGGAACAGTTCCACTGTCTTGTAGGTACATATACTTTAGGGTTCAGTTTGGACTGGAGTCATCACATGAAGATGTGAAGAAAACAAAAAACAAACTGACAGTAAGAGAAGTGAGAAGCAAATTACTACTGCTCATACCTGCTTGGGAGATTTTTGAGTTATAAATACTATGTTTATAAAGCTGTTATATTGTGAATAGGCTTTTAAGTCAACTAAAACTGATGGGAAGGCTTACATGGGGATATAATTATACACAAACTGGCACATTTTCAGAATTGCCTACTTATGTGTGCAAAATCCATGTCCCAAATCTAGTTGCATTTTCTCAGATATGTGATGAAGTTTGGAACATATGCATACCAACAATTATGTGATCTCTTGTATGTATGGCAAAAGAATCCCTTTTGCTGTTGGGCTGTGCATTTGGAGAGTTTGTTCCATAAAGTTAGTGTGGGTGCTGATACCCTTTAAAAGAAGCTAACAGTAAATACTACTTATGGGCTGTGACTTTCCAAGATTTTCACATCCAAATAAATGTATTAGCTTAAAATGTAGTGTTCTAATGGAATTTGACATACATCATGTAGATACACCTGAAGTGTAATCTTATTAAACAAAAATACTTGCCTGAGCTTGGGCTTTTTTGCGTAATGTCATGTTATAGTAAATTGTGATTTTTTAGTGCATCAGGATGAATGAAATCACTCTGCATTGAAATTTAGGCCTTGGGGAGGGTTTTGGCAAATTGTTTTGTAAAGCATTTCACAATCAGAGCCCACCAGTCTCAAAAGAACTTCACTCTACCTGTATATAGAGTGTTAATACAATTAAAATTTGAAAAGATAAATTTGAAGTTAAATTTGAAAAGTTGGGAGTATTGTGTAGTTCTCGAACCATGTAGGATCTTGAAACTGCACTTTTTACATGTAAATTTTGCAAGACTTTCAGAGATGAATTCTCCCTAAATCGATATTCTGTAGTGGTTAGCAGTAACCTTCCTATGAAAAACTGGTGTGTAACTTTACACTGAATACAGTTCAAAATTAAATGCTATTTTTTAATGTTATTCCAAAGTGTGTTTGACATGCTTCTTTTTTTGTTTTACTGTCTTGCACAGGTATCATTTTTCTTGTTCATTATTTTTGTGGTGTATACCATGCTGCCCTTCAACATGAGGGACGCTATAGTTGCCAGCGTCTTGACCTCTGCGTCTCATACGATTGTGCTGAGCATCTGTCTATCAGGTACAGCAGTTGTAAAGGAACACTTGGTTTGGCAGGTAGGTGCTTTGTGGAATTAATGATTAATTGTGCACTGAATAGCCTGGTAAATGAGCCAGGAGTGCCTCCATGGGTGCTTGGGAGTATAAACTTAATTCTCTCTTCATTCCTGAATTGCTACAGACTTAATTCATAGGTAGTCATTTTCTAATAATGAGGGTGTCAGTAATGTTATGTCTTGCTGAATTGCACACTTAAGTTGTAGAATCTACAGCCACGTAGCACTTGCCAGTGTAAAAACTAACTTTGCTCACAAAATTATGTGTTGCATCTGTATTGTAGATGCATTACCACGCTGGTATGTAAACCCCAGTCCTCACCTTGTTAAAGCCTAACTTCGGAGACCAAGGATTTTTTCTAGGTATCCCAGTGTTATATTTGACTCCAACAAGCACTGTTCCTTTGAATATTCTGAGGTCTGCTGGGTTAAGGATCTGTTGTGAAGTTACTGCCTTCTCCAGGTCTGCTGTAAAGCTTGTACTCCTGTAATTCTCAGCCATTTATAGGAATATTACACCTTCCCCTGGTTGAGCCTCCTAATTGAAGGGGACTGTCTGGCTCCAGACTCCTTGCCACTTACTGAACCCATCTGTGTTTGCAGTTGGGTCTTGGCTTGTAACTCAACTCTGATACTTTACTACTGATGACATACTGCAGATTAATATTTTTTTTTAAATCCAAATAATAGGAGTTGTTTTTCCTTACTGTTTTGCTGAAAATCTGTTAAATGTTGAAATACTACAGTTTTTTTATTGTAGTACTGTGATGATCCCGGCTGTTGTTCATAGAAATCTGTATTTTTAAGTAAAAAAAAAAATTATTTTGAAAAGCAAATAAACATTGCTTTTTTAATATAGTTATGTCATTTCAGGGAAGCAGAATTATTTTAACTTTTACACCAAAATGAGACTGAAGCTTAAAAGTATGTACATTTTTATAAACATACCAGTAGAACAAGAAATACAGACATCATGCTATTTATTTTGAATAGCATGAAGAATGGAGCAAATAGTTTCTACTTCCTTATAAGTTACTTGAGCCTTATTTTGAAAAACATTGGGCCTCAAAGAATAACTTCAAAACTTTATAAAAGTCATGCCTTGTAAGTTGTTCGATAAAATACATTTTATTTCCAGATACCGCTCCAGATCTGTATTATATGGAATATTTAAACTGAAGTCCCATAAACAAAATATGTTCTAAAATGTAGTTCACTGTAGAAATTTTAAATGGTGAAATAAGTGGGTTTGCTTTTGTCTTGCTGATTTGGATTAATTTTTGTGGTGGTTTCCAGTTGAGCTGTATGTTAAACAAGGCCCGTGGTCATCTACAGTCAGGGTAGTATTTTAATAATTCAGTAATACAGTTATTGATAATTGTACTGGTATAAATCAGGGAGAATGTTATTCTTGGGTTTGGGTAAACCTCTGGCTTTTATTCTTGACATAGATATGCTGCTAGAACAGTATTAATATTTGCCATACCTTCCTTTGGGTTAAAGCTGCTGTTTGTAGAATTTATTTATTTGTTTTTCCTGCTTATCTTTCTAGACCATTAACTTTAGTATATCTAAACCAGTACTTACAGAAGATGTGACATTTTTAGACATGTCATGTCTCCAGAATCAAAATAAGTAAATCATGGTCTGCGATGTACAATTAGTGTCTTTCATCTCTTCTGTAAATTCCTGTTTCATTCAGAAAGAGTGGAAGTCTTTGAGCAATTTGTAAATTTGTTAATAATGTTTACTTTCCAGGATGTTACTAATTTTCTGTTGTCTCATTGTAAAATGTATTAAATGTTCTGAATAGTTTGGCAGTTACTGAAAGTACTGAGAGCACTGCATTCTCACAAATGTGTGTAAGGGACTAAATGCCACTGTTGTGGTTTATTTGCCCTCTACACTTTTAGATTACTATTGTTTATACTTTGGAGTGTAAGCAAAAAAATTTGTTTTGTGTTCTTTACTTTTGAAAATTGAGACCACAAATAAAGGATTAGATTAGAGATACTGATTACATTAAAGAGGGAAATAACATTTGTCAATGATACACCTCAAGTTGATATAGGTTAAGTGCATAATTAACAACAACAAAAAAGAGCTGGGGTATAGTTGTTTAGAAAGACCTTGCTATTGAATAGTTGTGGGTTGTTTTTGTTTTGTTTTGTTTTTTAATAAAACCATATATATATATATATATAGGTGAGGCCTGTACTGAAGGTGCTTTGGAGAGTTCAGTCACTAAAGCCCAGAGAGGAGGAACTACCAGGAGATTGAAATTTGAAAGTTTAGAGAAACATGTTCAGGGCTAAGTAGAGTAAACCTCTCTTGTGGAGCTACACTTATCTTTAACAAAAAAATATTATTTTTATTTCAGGGCTATTGATTTTTCTCAACAAAACAGAAAAAAATGCATGACGATGTTAGCAATGAACAGGGTATTCTCCTTCTGGGATGGATTTTTTTTTTCTAGAGGGCAAATAGGAAACCAGTAGTATGCACTTAAGAAGCAGAAAGACAGTAGTCTAACAAATCTACCTGTAGGAAAACATCAGATATTATAGCATATATATGCTTTATATATAGCAAATATCCTTCTGTAGAGAGTACTTGCATCTCCTTTGTAACAACTTCCTATGTATTGTAAGGCTGATAAATCTTCTCTGAGCTTTCTGTTCTCTTGGCTGAATAAACCCTATTCTTTCAGTTTTTCTTTTTATGTCAAGTTCTCCTGCCTTATAATGTTTTTGGTAGACCTCTGCTGAATGCTCTCCAATTTTTCATCATCTTCCAGTGACTCTGGTTGTCATCCCATAGCATTAATCATATCTTCGGTCTAGCAGCAGAGAAAAATCAATATTCAGAATCTTTTGCTTATTTTGAGATTTGTCTCAGCCAAATTTTACTGGTTCTGTCATTCCTTTTGTTGTCCTCTGCAAAGATTTACATCCAAAATGGGCTTCAGTAAAGCTGAAAGGCTTAGCATGATCTTGATTATTGAGTGTTGTTTGCAGTCAGAAATACTGAGACAAAAACCTCCTGCTGTGATAAAGAATCCTTCAACACACTGTCTGCTGGTTACATGAACTAGTTTCTGTTTGACCTATGTATGTCTTTTGAGGGGAGGGAGTCTGCTTTGGTTTAAAAATTGTTTGTGATGGAAATGATATTATACAAGCCTTCATATGTTTCCCATGGTTGTAGACTGTCAGTTTTAAAATTTTGTTCCTTTTCCTAGGAGGAATTTGTCCAGCCCTGTCACCCAGCTTCTGGATCTCATTTTTTTGGCCAATAGACTGACAGACAAAATAGTATCCAATTTCTGTTCCTCCCATGAGAGTACTCTGAGACTATCATGAATTTGTCTCGTAACCTTTTTGTCAGTAAAATAAATGAACTGCCTGCTTTTGCACTAGCTAGGCTTTTCATCACTTTCTCAGTTCTTCTGTGAGTCCTTATTTGTGCTTTGTCAACATCTTCCTCGCAACATGGACATTAGCCTCAGAGGAACATGCCAGGAGCAGCTGCAGCAGTGCCAAATGCTTATAGGGTCTAGGTGTACAAAGGAGTTAGTGTGCTGCAGTGCTCTAGAGACACAGACTCGGCAGTTAAATAGCCAGTTAGTCTCCCCTTGCAGCTCAGTAGGGAGTTTAATGCACAGGGATCTGTGAGAAGGAGGAGGAAAAAGAGGCCTGTTTTCCAGTCTCAGTTTATGAAAATTTAACTGTGTATTTATGGTTTGGGCACTTTTTTTTTTATGTTGCAAATTCTATTCTTAACCCTTACAAGGCACGCAGTCTGGATTCCAGGACTCTACCCCCACTTTCCAGGTAAGCATCCTACTGTCAAGCAGAGGATGTTGTTCTGTCTGTTCTTGGGACCCTGGTGGTTAGGACTGCTGCAAGAGAACGTGACTCTAATTACAGCATTAAGGCATTTGGCTCAGAAAACTTTAGCAGTTTAACATCCCTTTCAGTTACTGTCACAGTGGAAAGTATTTTCCTGCCATCCCTTGCTATAAACACATAACCTGTTTCTCACCAAACCAGAACAGATTCTAATCAAATACACATGTTTTTCCTGCTCTGTTATCAACTACTCAACCATTCTGATCTCCTAATGGGTTGATTGTATGGTTAGAGGTAATTTTGTTCTTAATTTGTTAAAAAGAAGAGCTAACCAAAATGATTAAACATAGTATAAGCTTCCATTTATCTTTTTCCCTATGTTATATACGAGGAGTGTGATTTTTTAATTTTAGCCTTTTTGAAAGTACTGTTGCTTTACTCTTTCAACAAGCAATTTTGTTGCTCTTGTAATGTAGCTAAATGTTTTCCAAACCTTGGCTAAATCACTACGAACTGTCATTTATGTTTTGGTTTTTTTTTGTTTAAACTAGCGTTCCTTATGTCTTAAGGTTTTTTTGACAGCTCCTTGCAGCACAGTAAAAGGAGTCCCTTGTAAAGGCACAAAATTGTAACTGAGCAGCATACATGTGTACAATTTTTTTATTTTTTTTTTTATTCTGTTCAAGAATGCATATAGCAAAATGAAACAATTTCTTAACGATTTTTATGTAGGTTATTTTTAAGCAGTGTTTGGACTTTGCTTGTGTGATCAGTTCCTTTCTGGAATCCTGGACAAATCCTAAAATAATGTTCTGTTCTGGTGGACAAAAAACAAATGCAAAATGAAAATTTTTATATTTTCAAGAATATTTGAATTGAGGAATTCCAAGGCTACATCAAGAAGATCTTGTGCATTTACCATCAGCTAGGCTGAGGTCTCCTATTACAATACCAATTTTATCCTGTGTGCTATGGACAGCTAAAGATGAAGCTGCTACCTTATTCTTATATGCTCTGCAGGTGCATATGCACTAACAAGTGTTAGTGTACATCCAGGTTATGCTTTCTGCTTGCTGATTCATGAGGTTTTGGTGTAATTTGTTTTAAGATCTGTAGTGACTGAGAAATTGGTTATTTTGAATCTTATTTTTAATAAAGCCATCTTCCCTTTTTCAAGCCACTGTTGGTTGGTTTATTTATTTATTTTTCCTGATTAGGCCATAGCCATTGATTTTTTTTAACTTGGCAATCAGGCAAATCTTCCTGCCCATTTGAATCTCTAACTTTCTTGATACTAGAACCAATTTTTGCTCCTTTGGGGAATCAGTGACCCAGCTGCCTTCTTTTGGGGCCTGTTTCTGCAGGCTGCAATGAGACCCCACCTATTCTGTGAAGATGTTAATAGATTACATTTTTATGGATGCTCATCAAAGTTAGGTAGATGATATTGATAGCGCATGCAAGCCTTCCACTTTTTGGCTACTCACAATCCTGCTCTTGGGGTCCTAGTGGTTGGATCATTAAGTTTTTCAACCCTCAGAACACTTTCAGCAGCTATCACCCCGATGAGCAAAACCCAGCCTGACATGGCTTTTTTTGCCATACTTAGTCTTTGAGACTGTCCCTGACTCCCCACCAGCAGTGTGAGCCTTCTCACTTGTGTTATTGATCTTCTACAGATGGCAGTTATACCCTTCCCTATTTTTTTTCTGGAGTAACCAGCATTTTTCTACTGTGTGAGTTTTTTTATGAAGTTTAAAATACAAAATCTGTCATGTGTATGCATTTTCTGTCTGGAAAATTCATGTATCTTGTCAAGGGAAACTGGTTATTCTGATATGGTCTGTAGCTGGCAAAAGTGCTCTGTATTTGTACACACGTACACTATACATACAGCATACATATACAGCTGGCCATGCAACACTCACACACATAACTAGCCATTTTTTAAACACCTCCAGGGATGGTGACTCAACCGCCTCTCTGGGCAGCCTGTTCCAGTGTTTGACAACCCTTTCAGTGAAGAAATTTTACCTAATGTCCAACATAAACGTCCTCTGGTGTAATTTGGTGCCATTTCCTCTTGCCCTATCAGTCGTGACTTGTGAGAAGAGACCAACATCCACCTCTCTACAACCTTCTTTCAGGTTTCCTTTCAACCTCCTTTTCTCCAAGCCAAACAACCTAGGATTCCTCATCTGCTCCTCATAAGATGTATTCTCAAGACCCTTCACCATCTTTGCTGCCCTTCTCTGGACCAGCTCCAGCACCTCGATGTCTTTCTTATACTGCAGCAGCCAAATCTGAACCCAGTACTCAAGGTGCAGCCTCACCAGTGCCGAGTACAGTGGGACAATCACTTCTCTAGTTCTGCTGGCCACACTATTCCTGATGCAGGCCAGGATGCTGTTGACCTTTTTGGCCACCTGGGCTCACTGCTGGCTCATGTTCAGCCAGCTGTCAGACAACACCCCCAGCTCCCTTTCTGCAAAGCAGCTTTCCATCCACTCTTCGCCAAGCCTGTGGCAGAAGACACAGAGAAGGAGGAGTTACTGAATGCCTTCTTTGCTTCGGTCTTCACTGCTAACACCAGCTCTCATGAATTCTGGACCCTGGATATAAGAGAAAAAGTCTGGAGAGAGGAAGCCTTTCCCTTGGCAAAGGAGTACCAGTTTATAGAGACCTCTTAGCCAAACTGAACACCCACAAATTCATGGGCTGCGATGGGATGCACCCGTGAGTGCTGAGGCACCTGACAGATGTTATTGCTGTGCCCCTCTCCATCATCTTTGGAAGGTCATGGAGAACAGGAGAGATGCCTAGGGACTGGAGGAAAGCAACTGTCATTCCAGTTTTTAAAAAGGGCAGGAAGGATGACCCAGGAAACCGACTGGTTAGTCTCACCTCTGTCTCTGGAAAGGTGATGGTACAAATCATTCTGGATGTCATCTCAAAGCACGTGGAAGACAAGAAATTTCTTGGGAGAGATCAACATGGATTCACCAAGGGGAAATCATGCTTGACCAGTCCGATAGCCTTCTATGTCTGTTCCGGTCTTATATTCATCAATGACCTAGACAAGGGAACATGGTGTACCCTGAGCAAGCTTGCTGATGATACAAAACTAGGAGGAGTGGCTGAAAAACCAGAGGGCTGTGCTGCCATCCAGTGTGATCTGGACAGACTGGAACTTGATGAGGTTCAGCAAAGGCAAACATAGGGTCCTGCACCTGGGGAAGAACCCTGTGCATCACTATAGGTTAGGGGTAGACCTGCTGGAAAGCAGCCATGAGAAGAAAGATTTTGGAGTCCTGGCAATCAGTAAAATAAGCATGAGCCAGCAAAATACTCTAGTGGCCAAGAAGGCAAACAGTATCCTGGGGTGCATTAAGAAGAGCGTGGCCAGTATGTCAAGGGAGGTCATCCTCCCACTCTGTTCTGCCCTGGTGAGGCCACATGTACTCTGTCCAGTTCTGGGCTCCATAGCGGTGGGGGTGGAACTATGTATCTTTAAGGTTCCTTCCAATTCATGATGATTCTATGATTAAATGAAATCATGTATGCAGGTGGCCATGTGGGTTTTCAAAAGCAGCAATTACCTGCAGCCCAAAATCATCATCTAAGTGTTGCATAGAAAGAAAATAGTTCTAGTGAGATGTGTAGGAAATCAACAGAGCACGGAAAATAAGTAATAAATGCCTTCTTTTTTTTTTTTTTAAATCATGGAAATATCTCCATTAGCATTGACTCTTTTAAGCTTTACTGAAAGGGTCAGGTTGCCTTTTCTGTCCACTCCATTTAACTTATTTTTTTTTAGCAATAAATTTCACCTGTGTATTTATTTCTCACTCTTCTACTACTTTAACTTAGATTTCTTATATTAAAAATGACAATTTTTTAGCAGTTTTAATTTTCAAAAACATAAATTTATACGATGAACAAGTCCACAGTCCTTCAGTATATTAATGAAATTATAAAATGTCTGTAGTAGAATGCTCAATCCTAAGGCTGCTATACCTCCACAAATATAAAACAGTTAAATGGATGATTGGAAATTCCAGTACTTCTAAACTGGAACAGAAAGTACCATGCTGTACCAGCTGTACCTTCCTCTCTCACATAACATTGCTGCAACTAAACTCTCTCTGTACAGCATTCCTTTTGCAAGGGAGATGTATTCCGTATTCCATATCCTTTTAAGGATGACATTAACATAAATTGCTTACTAGTGAAATGCTAAATCCGTGCATTCAGAATTTTGTAAACCCATCCCTCCAGTTAATTTTTCTATAGTACAGAATCTTTAATTTTTTCAATTGAGTTAGCTTTACTGTTTTCTTTCCATGTTCAGAGACATTGCCTACCCTTTTCAGTTACATAGTAACTTTACAACTTGCTATTATTTGTCAAATTTATTGTGAATTACTTCTTTGCTTGTTGCAGCTGAAGCATAAAATTCTAGGTGAGATACTCACTCTAGACATGATGCTTTGTCATTTTATGTACTTGTAGACTTACCATCTATCTCTGCACATTATTTTCAAGAGTTGAATAGAAGAAAAATGCCTTTCACTATCAAGATATGGATATACTTCCCTATCCTTTCAGCCTTTTCTTGTGCTGTATAAAATAAGAGGGATCAGGAGCACAAACACCTTTTGTTGCATAGACAGGCCTTTGGTGAGTCACAGTCTAAGATGCCACCCTCCCCAAGTTACTGACTCTCCAAAGTTCCAGTGGTTCAAGACCCCGTCTATGCTGAGATGCCTGCAGTGGGATGTGGTCTTTTTCTTTGTCCTCTGAGTCTCTGCCATCCCCTGATGCTAAGCTGCTGCTCAGGCAGGAGAAGTCATTCCTCTTCCAGTCACCTTCCAAAATCTGCATTCCTGTGCATTGCTGCCAGGGCTTGCTCATGTGAGTCTTGGATGGCCCTTATTTCCCTTAGCCCACTTCTACCTCATATTGGTCCTCAGGGTGTTTGAGTAAAGCACTGGCTACAGAGCTGCCTGGCTTTTAATTATTAACTGCAGCTTTCAAGGTATAGGTGCTGTGTAAGCATGTGATGGAAATGGTTAATCTTAAAAAAGCAAGTGGAGGTCAGAAGCAAACTAAGTAGCACAAACTTCTGCCACATACATTTATTTTTCTTAGCTGCTGCAGCTACACTGCTGGCAGAAGTGGAGCCCTTCTCTGGCCCTGGGAATGGGTGGCAGAGCACAGCTCATGTTTACGTGCCTAAACTCCCACCTCTTCTTCCTTCCCCATACAGGGTGTACAGGTGTCAGTTTTCTCCAAATAATTCCTGATGTGTTCTGTCCCCTAAGACGTGTCTTAGGCACTGTGGGAATGTTGGCTGGCCCAGATCAGAATGGTGCTAGTGAGCAGGGTAACAGCTATACATCAGTGATGAACATAAGAGCTCAAAACTACCTTCCAGTCTTGTCTGGTTTACCAGCAGAGACGCAGCTGGACAACATCATGTGCAAACCCTGAAGTAATTCTTAATTCTTCATAGAGATTGCATCTTTGGTTATTACACAACATATTCTTTCCTTGCACAGAGTACATGAGTTCCTGCACACCCAGTTAATGGCATCAGTATTTGCTCTCTCTGGGCCAGAGGAGGAATCGTGTCTCTCACTAGTTACATATAATAAATCATATTTAACTGCTGTCAGTTTAGACAGGTCCTGGGTATTCTAAAGACTATATGCTGTGTATTTGCTGCAAAGAGATCACCTGCATGGACTCTGCTAGCTCTACTGGTTTCTGAGTGTGACAGTATTACTTACGGCTGATGCTTGGCTCCTCCACTGTTACTGATTTTGTTCTACATGTTTTAACTTCAGTAGCAGCAGTCTGAAAACAGCACAGGCTGATGTTTATCAGCCATAAAGTTATGTTTGTGAAACTATTCACAGTTTTATTTTCCTTGTCTTTTTGAAGATGCATTTTCTCATAGATTTGTAGCAGTCTTTCATCTTAGAAGCCACAAGAACACAGGCTTGAAGTAAGAAAGCAGGCTTTGCACCAAGCTAGTTCAGGTCCATGGGCTTTCAGAGTTCGGACTGAGTGAAAGCACTTATGTCTGAATATCTGAATGTATGTCTGAACCTGAATGTCAGGCCAGCTCGTGTGTCTTTGTCTGTGCAATAGCACAGTTAAACCACAGCCCTCTACACTGTTTTAACAAATAATTTAAACTTATCAATATCAAAACAGTATAGGTTTCCAGAAGATTCAACTGCTTATAGGTGCACAGAACTATGATGGTCAGTAATTGAGGATTCATCAGGGCAAGAAGCAAAACACCTGAGCAAAATTACCATGAATGAAAATGATTCCAGCAGATGATTTTCTCCATGCTGAAGAAGGAAGCAGGTCCCTGCCACATCCTTATCAATCTGACCTAGAGAAAATTTTCTTCTTGATTCCTAAGCAATAACAATTGGTTCCACTGATCTTTTAAGTAGGAAGACTTCCATGCATACAAATGATGAGCTGTTCAAGATCCCAGTGCCTGTCCTTCCTACAGTTGTTGCCACTGTCTGCTACTTAAGAAGAGGATGACAAGAAGAACTTAAAACTTCATCTGACCAGTGTTAAACCATTGGAAATTATTTCAGCCAATTCCTATCCAAATGAGCTGTTAAGATTTTGAAGTACGAGATTTTGGGTTCCTCTACACAGATGCATCCTTGTCTTCTAGAAGCTAAAACTGAGTTTTTCTCTGAAGAGATTTGCTCTGTTTGTTTAGAAGATTTCTAAGGGCTATCTCTTAATAATCATCTTTGTCTTGAATGCTGTCTTGCTTTGTATGGTCTTAGTTCAGCAGTGGCTCTATCACAGCAGTTTGGTTAGGCTAACCACAAGCAGGATTTGACTGTCCTGTTTACTAGTACTATTGGCTGCTCTTTGTTCCATCCAGGACTCACAGAGATGAGATCTTGCCTGATTTTTTTTCAGACAGGAGACTCTGTCCTGATGAGCATTTACTCTCCTACCCACTTCTAGTGAATCTGATTGGATTATTCAAGGAAGTTTGCAGCATCTTGACTGAGAGAGCTTCACAGTCTGAATGCAAATATGAGGTGTGCAATAATCTTGTTTCTTCTAGTTTGTAGGTTGTGAGATGGGGTTTCAGCTTCTGATGGAGGTCTGTTGAGGTTTTACTGATGGTCTCTGAATGCTGACTGTTGCTGACCTTTGCATACACACACACTAGCACTCTCTTTTTGAGATGTTTAGGATGCTTACATACTGCTTGGCCTGTGGAAAGTCATTAAAATTTGGCCTGTGAACAGAACAGCCCATAGTGACAGTGATAAATGCTCCCAGGATAGCTGCCTGCTCCAGCCAACTTGCACAGGCCAGCAGGCAGGAACAGAGAGAGGAGATGGTGTGCTCCCCATGTGACACCTGGAGAGGCTGTTGCTGTAGTGACGGTGTCCTCAGAGCCTAGCTGGGCAGTGAAGCAGTGGCAACTCAACTCTGGTTCTTTTGCACTAACATGCTGTATAGGTCCACTCATTTATCATGTGTAATTCATTCCATAACATCAAATCCACTCAGGTTGGTTAGGACCCTCAGGGCATGTCTTAGATTCTGCCCTGCTTCTTTTTAGTAAAATAAGCATAGATAACACTTTGAAAGTCTTAAAAAAGCAGAAACAGTCACAATGTGAAAAAAGGAATGTGCAGCAAATAGGATAAGGGGAAAAAGAAGAAACAGATGGAAATTATCTGTGCAGAGATGATGACAAAAGCATAAATGCTAATAAGAGAAGGGGAAAGGGGAAATGCTTAAAAAATAAAAGGTAGATAATAAGGCACCTTTGATAATGCTCTGCATTATTTATTCTAAGCTTTTGTTTCATGCTGTTCAGTCATCAGTGATGACACCTTTTTCTTCCTGCTATCCAGCAGTTTATGTTTTTTTTGGCTAACTTTCACAACGCAGCTCAGTTTATTGATGCTGCACTGATGACCTCTGAATGCAGAAATGATTCCCTTTCTACTGTTACTGCTGTTGACCAAGTCTCTTCAGAGTGTTTTGTACATGCTGCACATGTAGTCCCTTAAATCATTATCTAGCTGTTTTCTCTCTGCTACATTATTTCAGCTTCCACTGAGCTGCATTATCTAAAAATATTCCTGAGTCAAATCCTGGGGTTGCACGTGAGCGTATCTGGCCTGCCTGGAACAGTGGGGTTGCAAACAGCAACCTCTGTAAACAGGTCCTGAATCCTCCCTGGACCTACCTGTATTGGTACTCCTGGGCTTTGTCAGCAACTTTTAAGCTCCTGCTCAGTTAGAGCAGAGTGCAAATAAAGATCCCACTTAGTGACATGCCTTTTCTCAGCAAATGCAGGGTTAAACCGAGGTCTGTGTTTGAATTGCCTGATGAAGGGCATGGATGAGAGACTGATGCTGATGAGTCTCAGAGTGGCAAAGCTCTGCCACTTTCCTTTTCCGATGGGAGGAGATCACAGATAGGCAGCCTAAGGTGTGCTGGAGAACCATGTTCAGTCCTTCTAGATCAGTCCTAGCAGGGACTCCAATCCTCCCGCAGTACCACTGGGCTAGGAAATCATGTCAGCTGCACCAAGATGCACTCTGGAAAAAAAAAAAAACGTGTCCCTGATTTCACAAGAGATTTGGATACTTTCCTTGTCACAACCTTCTTTTGATATCTGCATTTGTACTTTCCAACTCCACTGATTCTTAGATTGGTTCATCTGGATAGACTGTTACTTAAAAGCTAATCTGCAAAAATATGAAGGAGCAAGGAAACAATGACAGAGGAACCCCAATAACCCAGTCAGAACAAATAGGACATCCTGGCCCAGCTCCTCACTGGGCTGTTACAGGACAGCCATTAATTAGCCGCAGTGCCTAGGTATGACAACCATGGACCAGGTGGGTCAGTGGGAGTGGTTGCCTAGCTCACCATCCAGATGGAAGAGGTCACTGCCAGCATGCTGTGGGGATCTGTGGGATTCAGGGATTTGGAGCACTTTTGGTTTGCACAAGACTTACTTACTATGGGATGTTTAGGGAAGGAACTAAAGGTGAGGGAAGGGAGGGATCATAGTATTTTTGGGCAGGAACAAATGTGGAAAAATAGAGGGATAAGGCAATAAAAGGGGTTGATCATGTGTTAACAAGCTGCTGGTGAGTACACTTATCTGGCCATGCCCTGTACCTGTCCCATGCTGTCTTTTCTTCTTCTCAACTTTCATTTCTAACTAAATGAAGAGATATACATATTTTGTATGCATGTACATACATATGTGTGAGGGTAAACCATGGAATGGAAACCATGTGTCTGTGGTAGAGCAGCTAGAAGGACTGATGGGGTCTAAGTACCAACTACAGGGCATGGGGCTGTGGGTCACGGGGGCCTGAGAGTGAGGCCAGCTGGAGAGACTGTACTGCATGCATACTTTGTGGGTGTGTATGATCACTGGCCAGGCCAGACTAGCTGGTGAGTGGGAGATGAGGCTGTAAGCCTGAGTTACTGGAGGGGCTAGAGGCTGTGTGGCTTGGCAACTGGAGGAAGCAGGGATTCCAAGGTGGACCAGAGAGAGACCTCTTTGTGCATGTGTGGTGGTGTTCCAGGGCTCAGCTACTGAACAGACTGGTTATCTATGACCAGTTACTGTGGAGATACATAATGTATCTACCTATGTATTTTGTGCTAAATTGCTTTCACTCTGGTTAGCCAGAGAGGGTAACAGAATCAGGACATAGGTGCAGTTTGTGTTTGCCCAAATGCTGTGTTTTCAGTCTGTGTTGATTTATGTGTATATATGCATTGTACGTATGTGTGCCCATATGCCTCACAACTGGATGGATGTGGGGATGTGGTGCTGCTGCAGCTTTACCTCTGTCAGGCTACCAGATTCAGTAACCTCCAACATAAAACCAGAGCCATATGCTTTCAAACAGCACTCTGTATATTTTTTTAGCAGTATTATGACTTTTGTGTAGGAAGCGTTTTTCTTGGTGTTTTTGATGAAGATTTAACTTTAATATCTTTACAAATTAATGATTTAGATGCATTGCACTTTCTTTTGGTCACTCCTAACAAAACTAGGTCACAAAAATATTTTCTGCATAAATAAATCAGTATAACAATGTGTGCTGTATAAATAAAACTATCTACTTCCCCTTGAAAACTGCATGCAATTATTTATTTTATTAGTGTGGTTGTGGTCTTTTTACATCTGCAGAAATCTCCAGAGAAGGGATTTTGCTCTTTCGCACTACTTGAGGTGGCATATGCTCACATAACATGGGGGCAGCTTCTTCTCTGGACATCCCTTCCCTCTGTATTCGCATGTGGGATGCGTTAAGCCCTGAATCCATAAGCTGCAGTCATTGTGAGAAACGTGAAACTTTTATATCTCCTCCTGGGACTTGCAGTCATATGTCTTACTGCATGATGAGGTAACTGATTTCTCACAATATATTTGCTGATCAGCCTCAGAGTTCCAGGTAACCACAACAGTACCGTTAAGTATGAAAATGCTGCTCCATAATTACTGGAGTGATATGATACCTGAGAGCGAAGGACTGCTACAGGCAGTGAATGAAAGTCCCTGTGGGTGTGCAGAGAGACAGGACTGTGTATGTTGTAGGAAAGGCTTTTCTTAGGCCAGAGTGGACAATGCTGTCCCTAGAGACACACTGAGCATCTGTTTAGGTGGTGGTGTACTTTTTTTTTTTTTTCTTTTCAAGAGCACTGAAAGAAATGCAAGGATAAAGGCTGAAGGTGAGCCCAGAATGTTAGAGTCAAATCAGAAAGGTTGTTACAATTTTTTTGGAGAAACAGCTTGAACTAATAATGCTTTTGAAAAGGGGTCTACAATAATGAATGATCTTTCCATCCCTAAAGTGTGCAACACAGTTCCTTCCATTCTCATTAAAAATTAGTATGACCAGTTAGTTTGTGGAAACAGTACCAGGAAGATAGTGGTGTATAGTTTCTAATCGACACTAGGCACAAATTAGACACTTTGGTGTGAGGCATAATGGAGTATCTTACAGAACTGAGGAGCCAAGAGGTAAAGGAAGAGCTGGAAAACCTGTGATTGCCTGTGCACTTAACTGCTTCATGGTGATGCTCCTCTGTATCTCTAATGCAGCATTGCAGATGAAGTGCCTGTAGTTAAATTGGCTTCTTTTGACAAAAAAGAATCTTTCCTTCTTAAAAACTAGGACTGTTGACATTAATGTTGATAGCTCTGAAAGTGGCACCCTTTGGTTCGTATTGACTGTAAACTAGCAAAACTCAGAAGTCTGTTATTTTATTTTAGCCTTCTGAATTCAAAGGTTTCCTTGTAAATTGTTGAAAGTTTTCTCCCGTTATTTATTTCTTCTTTCTGTGTCCCTCATGCCCTGATTTGTGATCTATTTTTGCTTATTTTTTATTTCATATTTCTTACAAACTTGTTTCTTCTTTTTATGATCTAGTTGGGCATCTTTTAATTTAGGGATTTATTTTTTCAGTATACTGCATCTTGCTTAACAGCATCTTGTGACAAGAGTTCAGCAGCTTAACTGCGTTGTAAGAACCATCTTTTCCTTGTTTCAAACCTCTCATCTGTTTGAGTTCCCCCTAATTTTTACACTGGAAAAGGCTGAATAGTTGAGTTCATTTCACCCTCTCCAGGCCATTTATGATTTTATAAACCTCCATCACACCTCCCCTATCATCTCTTTCCCAGACTGAAGAATTGGAGATTACTTATCCTTCCTTATTTAGAAGCCATTCTATACCTTTGATCTTCCTTATTGCTTCTCTCTGATCTGAAGGTTTTCCCTTATGCAATATGAAAGCACAGTCTTATAAGACAGAAAACCCATTAATACTTCATAGCTTGCTTGTTTATTAAGTAGGTCATTGTAAATTCTTATGACCCTGAATAAAGAGAAAAACCACGATGAGCCTGATCCTCAAGGCAAGCACAAATTAGCTGAAATGTTACTAGTGAAGGAAATTAAAAATATGTGACCTGACCCATGCAGTTTTGGGGTGAAGACTCAGAATATTTTACTTAATAAAATACACATGATCCTGTGGTTTGTGAAGGAGACTCAAAAGAATTTTTACACATCTATTAGAGTGAAACAAGATAAATAAATGTCCACTTTTCGTGTCAGACATTAAAATGTTGATTATACTGTGTTATGCCAAAGCTTGAGCAGTTAGGATTGTTTCTGAAAGGCTGTTGCTTACTGATTTATTATTTTTTTTAATTGTTATGATTTGAACAATGCTAATGTAAAGGTTAGGAATTTGAATCTTTAAAAAAAAGTTATCCTTCCATACCCATATTACTTGGGGTTTGAAAAATGAAAATCCATCATTAGGATGGAAATATTCCTAATCTAGGAGGAATAGTTTGATATATCTGGTTTTTATTCTAAGATAATAGTATTCCTCTTAGTCTTCATTTAGCCTCTGTCTAGGGCTAAAGTATCATAGTTGCTCTATCACCCAGTATCCCTCTGCAGCAGAGAAGGGGAATTGAGAAAAGGAGAGAAGACCTATGGGTTGAAAGGAAAATGGGTTCAATGAAACAGCCAAACTTAATACCAATATAAAGTATACAAATTAATTCTCAGCCCAGGAAAAGTATGGCAGTCACAGTAGGCAGAGGCCAAGGCTTGAGCCCCTCCCTCCCCAGCAAACCTCCCTGTTTATAGTGGGGTTGAGGTTTATGGTCTGGGATACACCTGTGAGCCAGCTCCAGTCAGCTGCCCTGGCTGATTCCAAGCTGCCAGTGGCCTGTAGCCATGGTAGGCCAGTGATTCTGTCCCAGTGAAACCAGGACATTCTTTTAAAAAAAAAGTCTCTGCTAAAAAGACATATTAAGGTATATAAATAGACATGACTTACACAGAATTTTTTCGTTTTTCTTTTTTTTTTTTTTAATCTGAATGACAACGCAATTACTGTCTCATTAACTGGATGCCAAAAGAAGGCAGTGGTAATTGTGTAGCTGCAGATAAGGGAATTTTCAGAATGTGTTATGGATGTTGTGCCTCATCCTAACAAATTCAGTTCACAAAAGAGCAATAAGTAGTGTTTAAAAGGTTCATATTGTGGTTATCAGATAGTTCATAGTATTTTTCTGGTAAAATTTGTGGTGTGTTCTGTGGCATTCAACATTTTAGTAGTGAAGAAATGTTTCCCATCATAAGAAGTCCAGACAGCATTATTGTATGTATCCATGTTTATATAGTACATACAAAATTACATACTAAAAATATATATACAATATGAATATATTTTTTTCCCCTCTTCTTACACATGTGATTTGAGTAGTAAATCAAGGGATTTGGACTATACTGTTGGGTTTCAGCTGTGATTAGCAAGGTTTTTTGGTTAGCTTTGAATGTAAGTACTTTCACTTTAGTTCAGTGAGTCCAGCTGGAATTAAGCACATCTGAGTATCACAGGACCTTCTTAGAAGTCTGAACCCAAGTATAGAAGTCTTCTTTCTGCACATTGTGTTTGTTCATCAACTTCAAGCACTTTGCCATGAAGTGTGCAGCAGATCATCAGATTTGATTACTCATAGCTTAAAACAGACCCCATGCTACCTCTGAGAGTCAAACTGTCTGGAGGGGCAGGATAGACTTAGATGAGCAAGAAGTACATATTATTCCTCCTAAAAAGATGGAAAGTGTTGTATCCAATATTCTTTTACTGCCACGTACAGCATTTTAGGGTTGGGGAGATAACAGAGGTAAGGGACAGTGCTAAACCGTAACGTACATGAAAAAATAGTAATTTCACTTTAAAACCCCAGACACTCTGAATAGTTGGTAAGTGTCCTGCACTCTGAATTTACATAAGTAAGCTTTTGGAAACAGTAGAAAATGCAATTAATACTCTATGGTGTGGCAGACAGCTTTGCCTCCTCTGTTGTTTAGGGTGGTTTTGTTTTCCCCCTATAGTGTTACAGAGTATCATAAGACATTCAACAGAAATTAGTTCTCTTCAGCTTTTTAATAAGTTTCTTGAACTGGTTTAAAAAAAAAAAAAAAGATCCAGAGCTGTATTCAGTTACATAACTATTTTAAACTTCTGTGTTCTCTAAAGATAGAGCAGTGATAACATTTCATTGGTGTCACAGTACATTGCTTTGGAATTCAGAGGAGCTGACCTGTATCTCTGGCTTTTGTTTCTTGAAGTCCTCTTGATTTATTTGAAGTCCTTTGAAGTATCATCTTTCTGCTACATGCCTCTGTTTCTTCCATTTCCTTATTGCTTAAATGCTGATTTTAATATTTAACCTGCATACAGTTTGACTTTAAACATGCTATATAATGTTTGTAACATGCTATAATATTTTATTTTGAGGAATATTATTGCAAAGGAAAATCTCAGATCTCGAGTGGAAAAGAACACCTTGTATTTGGCCACATTCATTTCTACTCTTGACAGATCTGATGAGTATCATGATAATGTATTATTTTAAGATCTTTCATATGGTACATAAAAAAAATCATCCTACTTCCTTGAAGTTTTCTAAAAATCAGTATCATTTATTTGGTTTCCTTACTATGATTTGGTCTCCTTCTGCACTGTGGGGAATTTAATCAGTTTTCACCTGGAACAGGAGGTGCATTGTATCATCAGTACTAACCTGAAAGTTATTATAACCCTTACTGATTCAGGGCCACAAAGTGCCTTATGATCTTAAGTGTGCTGATCAAGCAAAAGTAAAGGCTAATGTACAGATAAGAAAGCCAGGAGAAGCTTCAAGGATCATCTGGTGCCTTAGGTTATAGTCTGCTATAGCTCAGCTGAATCAGTTTTCATCTGTGCTCTAGCAGTGGCTCCCCCCTCTATCTTGGCCTACTGTGGGCACACAGTAGATCCTGTGGGCCACCATCCATCTTTGTTATGGACTTCTAGTTTAAAATATTGTAAAATATAGTTGCACAGACTAGCACTGAGCATCTTACTGTAACTTTTCAAGACCACAATAAGAGATAGAAGATAGTTAGTAGCCCTCTCACCATAGCTGTGAAAACAAGGAACTCCCCCACAAAACACCCTAGGAAGTCTGTCTTGCAGTCACTGAGCCAGGGCTGGATTGATAAGCAGACCAAACAGTGGCAGGGCTCAGAAAACTTACGAGATGCTGGGGCTTTTCCACCATGTGAGCTACATCTCAGTGGCCTTAATTTTGAGAGGAGAAGTTGCTTTACTGACTTACTCAAAGGCAAGGCATGGGCTCCAGGTGGTTGGGATTGCTTCATGAGATGCATACAAACTCAAGGAAGGAGAAGTGATTGTCAGAAATAAGTAGGATGAGATGAGTTGTAATAAAACAGTCTTCTGAGTTGCTCTCAATGTAAATGAATGGCAACCAAATTTTCAACTGTATCTGTGTGCCTAAAACCCATTTATGAATATTTTATCGAGTGCTTTGATTTCACTGTGAGTTAGGTACAATTTCCTCTTGCCTTGTAATGAACTGTGAAGTTTTAGGACCTAATCCTTCTAGAGTGGGGCATGTAACCAGCAGGTTACGGTGCTGAGTGAGCCTTTTGGTCTGAAGACTGACAGAAGAAGAGGCTACTGGGGCTCTGAATAGAGACATAGAAATGATTGATAACTAGCGGAAAAAAAGAGTAAGAAATAATCTCAGGCAGCCACCTGTGAGTGTTGCTCAGATCAATATTATGTTCCTCACCTGACAATTCTCATAAAGGTTTCTAACTCCCTTCCATGCAGTAAGTGTTGATGGTGATTTCCTTTGACAACCTTTGAAGCAGCATATAAAGAAGAAAAGCAAAATGTGTTTCTGCTCATTGGCCATGAAACTTGTAAAGAGCCTTTGTGTATCCACTTTGATATCCCTATAACCTCGCTTTAAAATCCAGATTGATTTCTTTCTCTTGACATAGAGGAAACTTGATTCTATCTTTTGAATAGATCAAAATTAAGACTTGGAGATGTTTTGTATGATCTACGTCTTGCTAGCCTTACCTAGGCTGACCCTAAACCGTGACACTTTAATTAAAGACCAAATCATCATGTGTCAGGTAACATCACACACTATTTTGGTAATACTCTGATGCAGTAGTTCCTCAAAAACCTAGCAACTGAGTGCAACATAGACAAGCTAAAAGACATGCATTTAACTTGTTTCCAAAACACCTTTATTCAAATGTGATTTAAATTTCCTCAATTATGGAAACATATCTCATGATATGACAGAAGTTCCCATAACTACCATAAACATGCTAGATGGGAGACAAATCTGGAGTGTCACGGTTTAGGGTCAAGGCCCCTTAGACCAATAACAGACACTCTCTGTTAACCCCCCTCCCTCCCCAAAGGGGAAGAGAAAGGGAATAAGGGA